>JANPWX010000054.1:3508789-3640457 GCA_024734555.1 Trochalopteron elliotii
GCGTAGGCTGGGCCGGCGCGGCGCTCGCCGGCCGTGCGCTCCCTCCCTCCTGCCCTCCCTTGCCGGTGTTGTAATCCCGGGCCCCGTGCCGAGCGGCCCCAGCCGGAGCGAGCGGCAGCGCCCGTCGTCGTGGGAAGGGTACGAGGAATAAGGTGCTTCGCCTTCCTTTTGTGCGAGCCTTGAACAAAGCTGGACGCTGGCTTTCCAAATCGGTTTTTGCCGTTCAGCGACGTCAAGCAAAAAAAAGTCTGAAGAAATAATAACCCCAAATAATCGCCCTTACCTTAGTAGTGAAAGATTGTGCCGTTGAGGACCGATTATGTACGCGGTTTTCATAGTTGATTACAAAATCTATTGAAAAGGGGTCAAAAGCACAAATGGCTTTTTACCACCTTTCAATCAACCACACTCTGATGTTGTTTTGGTAAAATTAAGAGTGAATTCAGCAGCAGGGATGGTAGTAAGCTGTGGTATTTCCTTTCAGCAGTTGCCTGTTACTTTGTGTCAAGTTGTCTGATGCTTTTTCCCAGTGTAAATTGGTTGCCCTCCGAATTTACATATTTTGTTCTCTGCTTAGGAGTAATTATCTTTGAGTTCTTTTATCAAGTTAGCACGCTAGGGATTGTTCAGGCCTGTTACCTGCAGGGATAGAGAAGCTGCTTTTGTAGATAAGGAAGACTCTCCCGAATTGAAAGGCTTGTTTGATTTGTAGTAGAACCTAGTCCTGGAATAAAGTAGTTAACATAAGAGCAATTTATAGTCACATAATTTATCCATTTTACAGCTAGAAATACTCCATGTTGTGGCATTTGTAAAAGCGTGGGTAAAACTCTTGCTGACAATGTATTTGTCGTTTGGTCTTGTACTTTTGTTCTTTTGTAGCTTTTTCTTAGATTATGCACTGCGTTTTCTTTAAAGTGTGTGCATGCTGTGTATTTTATATGTATTTATATAGACAGGTCCAACCTGGTAGGCTTTGAGATCTGGTTTGAAATTTAATGAAGGGTCTTCTCATGGACCTGCAAGATTCAGCTGCCAGTCCTTAGTATGTCCTGCTGGCTGATCTCTTCCAGTGACAGAGAGTATATGTGGCTGGATCTGAGTTATTTTCTTCCCTTAATGGTGAAGTAATTTAGTTTTGAAAGGGACCTTTGGATGTTATCTGTTTGAGCCTTTGTTCAAGTTAGAGCAGAAAGCTCTTCGTAAACTGCAAGCCTGAAATAGCATGTTACTTGGAATTCACTGATTGAAGACATGTTTGCTAAAACAGTATGTAGCTAGAGCATAGACTTTGTTAAAGCCAGTGTGTGAGACCCCAAATCCTAAGGTTTTGGACACTGCTCTGCAAGATCCTCACAGTGAAAACTGTTGTGCAAGTTAAAATACTGAATATGGTGAAGTGTGTAAATGATATGTGAGCTTTTTCTGGGTACCAGATCTGACACACAGGGCTGCTGTAGCTTCTGTGAATTGTTGAAAAACACAAATGAAAGACACCAGTCAGTATGTGGCAGAGAAACTGTTACAAATGTTTGTTTGTTCTTGCTTGTTTCAAGCATCAGTTGAAGATTTATCTCATCTGGATACCTGGGAAAGCATCAGGTATTGGTTCCTCAGTTAAAAGGGCATATTTTCAGTGCCTGGGATTTCTTCACTTCTCTTACTGTCATCTGTAAAATAATGACAGAAGGAACTCAGTAATTTAAAAGTATATCTCGTCAGAGTCATATGTGGGTACAGATGGAGTACTTGAAGCCTTGTCTCCTTTGCTAATATTCCCAAAATGCAGGACTTGGAGGCAAGCATGGAATATGCCTGACAAGAAGTCTCTTTTGTGCCTTCCAGGATGGTTAATGTTTTAAGGGGAAATGTGATTTCTTTCTGCCTTGTTTTCTTGCAATCCATTAAAGGTTGCTGTGAAAGCTGTTGAGGGTTCACTATTCTCTGACAATAAGTAATTACTCTTTAAAATGCTTAAAACTGACAGTGAGTGTAAAACTTGACCTGCTACATTGTGTCCTTTAAGAATAACATGGAGATTACACTAGGTGATACTTGGAACTGGGTAAAAGGTTGAAACAGTCACTTAATTTTTCTTCTTTTGTACAGAAAACATGATTTCAGCAATCTTGGTGCTCTTATTGAGAAGATACATGGCATAGTTACTTTGTGAGGGATTTAGTCCAGCAGCATCTCCACTGTATTTGGGGTGTGTAAATCCCCAGAGGTTTAGCTTGATAAAACACATGGCTGGCCCACCACTGACCAGGAAATCAGGGGACAAGCTGCCAACTTGCCAGGATGGACTTGGTTGAGAACTGGCTTCCCAGGACTTTGCTGGGTATATTTACAGTGCAGATTAGGTGCATTTCATGCCCATTTGCCTCCACAGTAAAACAAAGCAATTATGCCACTAGTCTGCAATACATATTTTGAAAGTCACTGTAGCAGGTTGGACACTGAGGCATTTTAGGTTGACGTATATTTAATATATTGAGAAAACCAAGAACTTCATTCATCTTGTGGTAATGCAAAACCCTCGCATGGGTTTCTGGTTATGACCCCATTGTTTCAGCTGTACACAAACACTGTGAGAAATATAGTCATTGTGTTTCAGATTTATAATCCAGAGAGGTTTTTCTTGCTGTTTTCCTAAAGGGTGTCTTGTAGTTGCCATCCCATTTCATTCTGTGTGTTACAGTTAGGTTTAGTACTGTGTGATGATGGTCTGGTTAGCAAAATTCAGAACAAGTGTCAGGGTAGGAGAATAATCTCTGGGTCATGACTGTGATAATATTCATAGGTTGTATAAGCAGGAGGAAAGGCAAAGCCTTATTGAAGGTCAGGTGTGTCACCAGTTCTGAGTTTCTGCAGTGACACCTGTAGTTAAAGTGAAAGTGATTGCCCTGATGGAGCTGTCACTGCCGTCCCCACCCTGTCACCTTCCCCACCCTGTCACCAGTGAGGTGACTCTTCATGGAGGAGGGGAAAGTGCTCTCAGTATCATGAAGGTGTGAAATTTGAATGTTTTAAAGATTTTGATTAGACAAAAATCTGTGTAACAATTCACAGGATGTGCACCTGCAACATGCAGCTAAATGCTCTCATGCTCATATTTTTCCTCAAAACGGATTCCCCATAATACAGAGGAAAATGTAGTGCATTTAAGTGTAATTTGGGTGTCATGAGTTGCTTTGCATTAAAAGGGGAAAAAATCAGTATTTTTAATGCAGCTCTGCAGTATCGTAGCTTAATTTGCATCATATAACAGCAGCAATGCTTTTTACAAAAATTTGATATCACATAAATTTTTGCAGTGTGGTTTTAGTCAACTTTATTAGTTTAAAATGTGGAAGCAGCTAGCAATTCTTTGTGTCTATATTCCCTCAGTTCACCATCTTAAGGAGAAAACTGTCAGTCTTGCCATGCTTTGGTTGATAAATACAAGCAGATGTAGCAGGGATAAGTTAGAGAAATATCAAAGTCTCACAAGATACAGACCAGGAAATAGATCTGGTTTGTAGAAGCGATTTCCTTTTCACTGCTGCAGCTGTTGAAATGATTTAAATTTGCTTTTCTTTTCTTGTTTAAAAAAAAAAAAAATCCCACCTAGAACCATTTGTAGGCCTTTATACTTCCTGTGTGAGAGCCTGATCCCAAATTTGACTGGAAATCAGTGGACAGAGCTCAAATGACTTTGGAGGACTGAAGTCATCAGAGATTTCGCTTATGCAGAGAATCAATACTCTCTGCTCGAGATTTGTGCAGCTGAGCACATTGTGTGCTCACAGTCAGAACATCAAGGATATGGAAATGGTGAATAAGCTCAGATAAAATTTTCTAAATTAATCATTCTTTTTCCTATCCTGTGTTCAGTTGGAAATTCACACTGCAGTGTTCAGGCACAGGAACTGTTCTCTGTGTTTTTGCAGGGATATAGAGGGCTTGAAAAGGAAGCATAAACAGAAGGGTTGGGAGGAATTGTTCAACAGGAATAATGGATATTGAAAATACGAAAAATGTATCATCTACTCTTCCCTTTATATTTGGGAATGAAAGAACTTGGGGAGTAGTGGGAAAACAAGAAGGATTTATTGGAAGAAAACAGTGAACCTCAGTGACTGGAAATGTGAGTGAGGAGACCACAAAGCTGGGTAAAATGTGCTCTTCTTGGCTGCCTGTCCTTCTCTCTGAAAAAGAAAATCTTCTTTAACAGAATGCCTTGGAGAAGGTTTTAGAAACCCTCCTGTTTTCCTCTCAGTGTTGTGTGAGGAGCAGGCCTTGCAGTTGTCATGTTTGGACAACTGAGAGTTAATTACAACCCAGGATTGGGACAGGGCACAGGGATGAACTTCCAGCTAATGAGGTGCAGCCGTGTTTTGGGCACTGAATCTACCTTCTGGTCAGGTTATTGAAGGGATTTTGGCAGTAATGAAAAATTCAGTGGTGGTACCAAGTGTTAAGCAGAAATGTCCCTGATGATAGAAGATATGGAAAGTTTCACTTTAAAGTTTTTTTTTTAAAACTTGGTTTGAGTGTCTCCTGTCTTGGAGACAAAGCAAACAATAAATCCCCCCGAGTAAAACTGTGGGGGTTTTGTTTTAATGTATAGATGTATTTTTACAATTTTATCTCCATATTTACTAGTTCATAATAATTTTACCTTTTTGTGTGTGTGTGAAAATATTCTATAGAAAGTTTCCTGTAGAATATTCTGATGTGTATGCCATTTGTTAGGATTGAAGACTGTGCCCTTCCCCACCCAGGCAAATTATTATTCTGAGCCTAAAATTAAATTGAAAATTGGATAGGTTATTGCCAGTCTGTCACATTTGAATCAGTGGGTCTACCAGGGATAATTCATCTTTAAAACTTGTAGTGTGGACTGAAGTTTAAGACACAATATTCTGTGCCCTAGTCCTCTACTTGACTTTGATGGATGGAAATTTTTATGAACAATGCTATCTATATCTATATATTTTATATTTTATTACTCTTGCATTAATAAATTCTTTACTGAATTGATTTGACAACCACTCGTACTGGTTTGCACTAATCTCTGTATGTTTTGTAAAGCGTTTATAGTACGTGGTGAGTTAATTTTTTTTTTCACTTACAGCTATAATTAATCCTAACCCTAAAAGGAATCAAAACCTGGAGTGTTGCTTTACTCAAAAGCTTATGGCAGAGGGCTCTGGCAAAGTGTAGAAACATTCCCATATAGCTGATACTCTTCAGTTTCCTGCTTTTAAAATTTCATGGAAGGAATGCAGCTCACCAATTTGAGTTACACCAGGAACTGCAAAATCAAACCCGACCCAGACAGGGCAGTTTTTATTCAAACCCAAGCCTCTGTTGAACTGTCTGTTTTTGTTCTGCCCCTGGCCCTGTTTCACTCCCCCACCTCTCTTTAAATTCACAAGTTTTTAAATGCAGAGATGTTTCTAATTTAGAAAATTATTTTGGTGTAATGAACTAAAACAGAGAAGAGTGGACTAAGCTGAGGGAGGTCAAAAACCAGATGGAAATAGAAAATCTGAAAACATGGAGTAAAGAAAAAAATCCTCCTTGAAATAATGGAATCTAAATGCTGAAATTATACATCTGCTGAGCAGCTGTGCATTCCTTAGCCAGAGGTTCCGTTGCAGAAATGGCATTACTCAAGTCTTTTCTCAAAGCTTCAAATGCTGTTGTATAATATTTACATCTCTCTAATACTGTCAGTAATAGTCTTAGGAGCCTGGAGAATAGAGGTGGAATGGAAGAGCTGATGTAAGAATTTCTTTCTTTGTCCTTAAGCATCTGTAGTGTGTATAGTTGTTAGCTGCAATGAAAATCTGTGATTTTCTTGCTTGGTTGTCCTTTATAAATATCTTTTAATTTCTGCTGACTTAATTTTAGAGAAGTTGGTTACAGGAAAAATTACCAACTAAAATCATATGAAAGGAGGGTGCACTAGTGAGAAAAGAATGTTACAAATGCCTCAAGTGTTTTGCTCCCATCAATGGCCAGCAGTATTGCTCCAGAGGAACACATAAGACAGTCTAGCAGACTGTGGTGGAATTACACTCTGTGGAAGCTTCTTCCTACATCCCAATAACCTCAGCTAGCTGAGTCTGTAAGGCACATTAAATGCACTGCAGTATACATCCATAGCACAACTGCAGTTAGAAAAGGTCTCTCTAAGCTACTAAGCAGGTTATAAAAATGTGTAATTTTACATTTTCTTTTGTGTTCTTTCTTCTCTTTGTACTTTTTGACAATGTTGGTGTTCATCAGTTATCTGTTAGTACTAAGATTTACAGAGCTGATCTTTGAGAAGGCATTTGTTTGACTGTTGATGTAAAGGGTGATTTAGTTAATGAAAGACCCTAAGATGTTTTTTTTCTCTGTACTCTTGCTTCAAAGAATTTTTAGTGAAATTTAAAAGTTTGAGGTTACGTAAGAGAAATGCCAGAGTTTTCAGCAATTTTCAATCTTGATTTTTGTTTCTGGTTTTGGAAGAAGTAATTGTTTACTGAAAGAAGTTTTTTACAGTGTGTACTTGGACCAACTGAAGGTAAAATAAATCTCCTTTGGGTTACTTTCATTGAGAAGAGAAGCTGTGGGTCTCCTGAGCGTTTGAAAGAGCAGGAGTGGGGCTTTGGGTTCAGGTAGCAGGGGGTGTGGGCAGAGCAGCAGTGTCGTGGTGAGAAAGGCTTTGCTGGGTTTGAGCCCTGGAGGGGAGCCCAGAGCTCTCTTCTAACCCAGGATAGGAGTGACAGAACTCTTAATCTCCTTGCTCTGTCTATAACTGCAAAGGACCTCTTCCCATATCTATTCATCCATATCCCATATCTACCCATCCATACATTGTTACTCTGCTGTCACTTAATTTTTCTCTCTAGCATCTGTAACTTTGTCATAGTCTAAAATGAGGCTTCAGGCTATTACAGTGTAGCCAGTATGAAGTTTCTAAAACTTAACCTAGGTTGATTATTTTATTTGGATGTCACTATTTTCCATATGTTGTGGAAAAGACTGGGCACAAACAGGAGAAATTGGAGGTCTGTGTGCTGTCACATCTTGTTTTGATCAGAGATGGGGTGGGACAGCTGACATGGCTGGAGAGCTGCAAGGGCTGATTTTGGGCTCTCCAGGAAGGACAGGCTGAGATGGTGAGGGATACACGGTGTTGTGGGGATTTTTGTTTTGAGAGTGCCATGGAGATTCCTGGAGTTCCTCCTTTTGGGTGAATGAGGAGTCAGTTGAGAGCTGTGGGTCAGGCCTAGCAGCAGGTCAGCATGGGTGATGTTGGCAGGTGCCTGCAGGTGCCTGTCTCAGTGAATGAGTGGGGAGCAGTGGATATTGTTTATCTTGAATTCCTTAGGGTAGTGGGAGTGTAATTTGTAACATCCTCATCAACAAAGTGGTGGAAGTACAGACTGGACAAATGGACAGTGAGATAGACTGAAAATTGGATGAGCTACCAGGTTCAAGGAGTTGTGATCAGCAGCACAAAGGCCAGGGGACCTGTCACTAACAGTGTGACGACCCAGGGGTCAAGCTGGATTTCCAGCCAAGTGAACATTGATGGATGATGGGACAGAGCACACCCTCAGAAGTTTGTAGGCAATACAGACCTGGGAGGAATGTTTGGTGGGCCCAGGTGGTTGTGCAGCCCCTCACAGGGACCTGGATGGACTGGAGAAGTGAGCAGACAGGAACCTCATGAAGCTCCACAAAGGCAAATGCAAAGCCCTGCACCTGGGGAGGTGCCTCCTGGGCTGTGGGCAGGCTTGGGGAGGTGATAATGCCCTTCATCTCAGCACTGGTGAGACACATCTGGAAGGCTGGTTTTGGTCTCCCAAGAAAAACTGGGCAGGTACCCCTGTGGCAGAGAGGTGGTAACAGCCTCACTGGAAGCAAGTGATGTGGGCTGTTTTATTCTGTGTGTTTGGAAATTGCATGAAAGGGGGAGTAAATGGTGAGGTGGTGAAATTTGTAGCTGATACAGGTACTGTAAACTGGCTTGAGCAGTACTGAATGCCTGGGTGATAAAATACTGGATGAGGTACAGTAATGCAATGTAATTTAATTCAAACAGAGGCAAAAACAGTAATAGGCTCTAAATGAGGTATTAACACTTGGAGAGATCTTTGTTTTGAAGCTCCTGCTTTAGATTGAACCTATCTGCATATGGTGTTGAATTTTTTTTTCCTCTCTTCTTTTTTTTGTGTTTCCACTGTCACTTTTGTACTTGTGGCCAAGCAAAAGGTTGGATTTGTTTGCTAATTTAACTGAAAACTAACCACATAAAAACCCTGGTGTTTTCAGTATTTCCAGCTCACTGTGGTCCCTTATGAAGAGTAAGAGGAGAGGAGGGCCAGCACTTCCCTTCTTACAATCAGTACAGGCTTAAATGAATTTAAGGCAATTTTGAAGCAGCATTCTATACAGTTAAGATTTTAAAAATGTGATTATACAGCTGTACAAGTTCATTATATATGGACATGAAGGTTACGTCCTTTTGGTAACACAATTTTAACAGTCCCATTAAAATTAGAAGGTAATTTTTTTTGTTCTGGTTTGATTTTTCTTCTTCCAGCAGCACAGATAGGATGCAGTACTAAATAGACTTGGGCCTTTTCAGTTAAGGAAAGAGAAACAGTGGGAGAGAGAGATGGTGATGGTAATCTATCAAACCTTAAATGAAATTAAGAAACTGATGAATAGTGTTTCACCACTATTTTTTTTTCTCCACAGTGTAAGGGAATGGCAGGTTTACAAGGGTGGTACAATGGGGCGTGTCTTTCCTTCCTCACAGCAAATATTTCAGTTGAAAAGGCACTGCCAGAATACGTGGCTGGGGATGAAAGTGCTGTGCAGATTTGCAGTCACACGGATTAGTTGACAGATGTGTGCACTGATGGCAATAGCACAGTCACTTGTGCCTGGTCGTAGGCCAGGAACTCCCCAGGTTTCTGGATGAAGCTGGGGAGGAGGACTCTGTTCTCCCTTAGTTCCAGAGCAGTCTGATAGCAGGCGGTGTCACAGGCACAGTGCTGGGCTAGACATCTGCTACAGAGCAGGCAGAGAATTGGGAGGCCTTTTATCACACCCACACACAGGCAGGCACGTCAGCTCCTCTGCTGTTGCACTTAGCAGTGTCTGTAACGCCTACAGCTTTTCTTTATGTTGCACTGGCACCCATCTGCCTTCGTTGACACGTCTGTTAGGTTTGCTTCAACACAACTGCCATCAAACGTGAAGTAACATGTTTTTTTGTATCTGCCTTATCTTAGGCATTTTCTGTTCAGATACTTTGCTTAGTGTGGAAAGATTGATCATATAATTTCCTAAGGACTGGAGCAGTGCACCCAGGTAGACTTCCATTGATGTCTGCTGGATGAATAATTAACTGCCAGATGGAGAGGGCAGTTCTGTGCTGCAGATAAGCAGCCTAAGCAGCCGGGTACACTCGAAGGGCCAGTTCTACTCCTTGCTCACACCACCCTCCTGCATCCTTCCCTCTTCCTTTGCAGCAGCACTGGCTGGCACTGCTCTGATGCTGTAGGAATCTAAACTGGCTGAGAGCCCATTACCCTTTTTTGCCTTCTTTTTAAAAATTTATTTCAGTAGGCTTCACTTCTTGCCAGTCTAGCTGCGGTTGTGGGGGCAGAGCAAGTGTTCCTGTTAGCGTTGAGAACAAGAATGCCCCTTCCAGGCTCAGTTTAGTTGCAGTGTATTGTGCTTGTGGGTAAGGCTGCTGTTTGGGAGTGTTACCCAGTTTGGAGTGCCTTTTTTTAAAATTTTTTTTAAATTAGCTTGAATGTTGGTGAACCCATGTAACTTCTTAGTGTGTATTGACTATATTCTCACTCCTCAAAGCAAAAAGGGGTTGATCAGAATCTTTACTTTCCCATCCCCACATTCCTCTTTGCCCCTTTGCAGTTGAGTCCTTTGTTTTGTAGTTGTTCTGTGAAATTTTTCTGCCTCTGATCTAGTCTGTAAAGTTTTGGAGTTTGGCAAACTCCTAATACCTAAAACTTCAAAGACAAGCTTCGTGTATCAGCAGGCTTGAAGATTAGATGTCTAGTCAGATTATGGAGTGGATGTCACACAGTTTCTGTTTCAAAGGTCTTGAGCTGTGTTAATGTCCCCAGAGGTGGAGGATGTTACAATCAGAAGTGTTCAGTAAACTTGTTCTGCCTGATAAGAGGGCGGTCAATATGCACATACTGTCCAGCCAGCAAGATGATGTTTGGCACCAGAGGATGTGGGAGGGAAGGGAGAGACAGCTGTGGTTAGAGAAATATGTGTGTGAGTGGGGAAATGGATCTATTGCTAAGGGACAGAGAGAGTGAAATCATACAGGATATATAGTGAGCTGGAGCAATTACACTGGGAAAAGATACAGACCAAAATAGAACAAATCTTTAGAAAACCAGGCCTTCCTATGTCTGTTGCTCATAATGTAATTTGTTTGATGTGTGATGACTAGTCTTTTTCCCTGAATGAAGAGAAAAATTTGAGATGAAAGAATCATTTGAGTTTTAAGAACTAGAAATACCATAGCTGTGTGTTTGGCATCACTTCCAGGGCAGAGTAGATCAATTCAGCAAAGTTTTTTCTTCTGTTCCCCTCATTAACCCAGGCTTTATTAGAACAGAGAGAAAGCACAATAAAATCTTTAGATAGCAGGCTCAGATATAACAAGAGGTATGCTATTCCCAAATCCGGGGATTTTTACAGAGTTGGTCAAAAGGAGCATGAAGTGACATAGCATCCAGAAAGTGAAGTGTGGGTGCTCTTTCCTGTATTACACTAAGCTGGCTCATGGCTATGACTGGGGAAATATATTTGAGAATTAAATACAATCTCTAAAAATGTATTTTTTCAAAGAACTGCTGTAGTTGAAGCAGAAGATTAGCTTTTTGACAATGAGCATAATGGAATTAAATGCCACTGTAACAGTGCAGTTGGTATGAGAGAATATTCTAAAAATACAGTGTTGAAATGTCTGACAAGCTCACAGGAGTACTGATGCAGCCACATGTTTATATATTAGTATGTCTGCAGTCCACACTCTTCCACCTATGGAACCCATTACATTGTAATAAAAATCAGATTCTGCTTAAACTGCTTGTTGCAAATTCACTTGTTTTTTGAAAATGCTGGATTTGACAAATGCTGTTCTTCTGTGCTGAGTTTTCTCTTCAGCAGGAAGTAGCATCATCCAGAATTTGTGCTTTTGGAAGGTATACTCAGAAGTATTTTAGTCTCGTACAAAGAAATTTGCCAATACTGTTGAGTTTTTAATTTTAATTTAGAATGCAAGTTTCCAAAAGTATACTTTAAAAATAACTTCATTGAAATCATTAATTTGGATATATCTTTCAGAAGATTCTCTTCTCCTGGAAGCAGTGACTGGCACAGGCACACAGCATTCAGTTACAGCTCAGTGGGACTGCTTGTCCATGGCATGTTAGATATCAGTGAATAAAGTGGCACTTGCTGGAGCAGCTAGTAAAGTTCACAGTCACGTTCCTCATAGGAAAGCACGTGTGTTCAAAAGGATATTTTGTTTAGAATGACACCTGTCAGGCTCTGTGTTACTCAAGCACCCAAGAGAAGTACAAAAAGAAGTTAAAGGACATGTTCTACTTCCAGGGTGCTTTCTAACAGTACTTTCTGTAATCTTTGTGTCTCTTCTTCACCACCATTTCACCATGGATGTATGTTTCTGTGATACATGGTCTTTAGTTTTCAAACATTGTGACTTTGCAAATATTAAAACTGTTATAAGCAGGCATGTTTCCTGACACTGCTTTTCGTTTGTTAAAATTAATTTGCAATGGCAGTGTGAGTTTGAATTTTTGGTTGGTTTTGTTTTGGTTTTTCTCCTTGGTTCCCTCTCCCTCCCACAGTGACTGCTTGTAATCTTTGCTGGCATGAAACCTGTGCTGAAGTACTTGAAGGTATTTGTGAATGTCCTTGTAAAACATCACAGTGGTATTTTCTATCTGCTCTTTTGGAAAACAGAATCCTTGGTAAAATATGTATACACCTTGTTATTTTTAGCACAGTGGGCTTAACTCCTGTTGAAACCTTTAGGATTACTTTGTAGTTTTAGCACTGGCTTAATTTTCTTTGTATGTAGTTGTTGTGTGAAATATCCCAATAATAGGTCTTGAGACCAAAACACGACCTGTGGGAGTGACGGGAAAGTTTGTTAAAAAAGACACAACAAAGTAAAACTACAGGGAGGATGCTAAGGGTGCAACTGTTACATTGGCCTTCTAAAAGAGAATCAACCCTAATAACTTCTTGCAGGGCATTTAATAGCTGTCAGGTAGTCATGTTATGGTGTTTTGAGCTTCAGTTCTAATGTGTAAACATACTTGCTCTTCCACTGCTAACCAACAATTTGAATAAATTTTATTCCAATGAGTAAGCATTATTAAATATATTTTAAAAGAAAAATAGCTGTTTATTTGTTATATGTATGACATTTTCTGTTACCTTAGGTTAATAGAGAAATTCTGGTTAAAATAGAAAGTACTTCTAATTTTGATTATCTGATAGAAATTACAAATTGGAAATAAAATTCTATAGAATCCTAACAGATAGAAGAGTTTCCTTTGAGGAAAAAATTGAAAGTCTGAGTTTTACATAATCTGAGAGACAAAATGCTATCACATATGATACACAGAAGTAAAATTGACTGTATTTTGCCTTCTGTAAAAAGAGGTCTCACACATATAAGTCTGTTTGCAGTAAACAAAAAATTGTTTAAAGTGCTCATATTCTGTAACAAAGGCACCTGAGTAGGGGTTTTGTTCTCATACATAACAAACAAAAAATAATCAATTCTGTGCTTACTTTGCCTGGAATTATAGCGGTAGCCAGTTGTTAGTGCTTCTGACCCTTGACCTGCAATAACATTTATTGATACTGGGGTTTTTCATAGGTGTATTAGCATATCCATAAGAGTGATTTTTTTCATCATCTTGTCTACTCTAGGTTTGGGGGTTTTTTTCAAATTTAAAGTGTTTTGGAAGCTGTCATCGTAGTGGTATTTGGCATTCCTCATGAGATTCTAGGGTTTTACCACCAAGACGCTGCTTTAGGACAATGTCTCTTAGCATTTAGAATTCTTTCCTATTTTTTAGGTGTGAACCAATACAGGGGAAACAGTGTGAGTGAAGGAATCCTGTGTATAAGTGACTGAGCTCTGAATTCCTGGTTTTGACTTAGGATCCAGGCCTAAAACTTTGTAACACCAAAGAGTTTCTGGCAGCCTATTGCTGGTGAGATTTTTTTTTACATGAGCACAGGGACTCTAGCTATCCAGTGCACAAGTGACCAAAGGTCTCTTCTTGGTAGAGCTGCAGAATTGCCATCCTTAGCAGTGCTCTGCACTGTCAGATTTAGTTCAGCCAGCAAAAGTACAAAGCACCTCCTATGGGAGTCCTACCAGAGAGAGTCATTGTGAGTTCCTAGTTCTACACTGATGGCCCAAGACTTGCTTGCACCCTCCTGAGATACATGGAGAGCTTTTTTTTCCTCAGTTCTCTGACAGAACATTTGGTTACAGGGCTTAGTGAGTAAAATTACTATTGCTAGAAAAGTGCTTTTCAGGTTATTCACTTTCTCTTCTTACATGTGCTGTCATTGGAATGGTTATTTTTCCAAGTCTCTGCTATCTGGTAGCATAATGGCATCTTAGTAATTCCAGTATGTTCAGAATGGTAAAATTCTTGTCTGTTTTGTTTACAGCAAAATGCTTTAAACTGCAACAGCCTGTTTTCAGGGTATGGAACTACTCACTTTTAGAGAAAACAGATGGAGACAGTAAGATCATCTCACACTTTCTTTGAGGGGTAACTTACTAATTTCTGTACTTGTACGTAATTGACCTGAAACTTAAGACGTCGTAGAGTTGCTGTATCCTGAATAAACTATGTGCCTATAGTTTGGAAAGTTAAATGAATTCATAACAAAATTGTCCCTTTCATTTGAGAAAGGGACAATTCACATCATTCTAGAAATCTGTCTCGTTGGATCTACATGAGTGCATTGGTCTGGAGATGAGAGGCCTTTGCAATGACGAGTAACATGTTCTTACCAGTTCCTTGCTTCTGAATAAGACGGGTTCGTGTCTAAGGGCAGCGCACTTGGGGTTTGTTTTGAGTCGGGGCAGAGGCAGCCCGAAGGAGGGAGACCTGCGTGGCTTCCCGGGGCCGGCCAGCGGCGCTTCCCTCCGGCTGCCGGAGCCCGAGCAGAGGCTTTTGCTACCCGTTTGAAGAGAGGCTGGCGCAGGCCGCTACCCGGGCCGGCCGTGCCGGTGCCGGGATGCCATTTTGAGGCTCAGGGTGTGCGGGAGGAGGGGCGGCTGGGCTCGGGTTACGGGCTCCGCATTCCTGCGCCGGGACGGGCTCGCCCTGCGCCCGCCGGCCCTGGCGGGCAGCGCCGGGCCCGGGTTCCTCATTGCGGCAGCGTCTCGGGCCTTTGCCTTGCCTCCCAGTAAGCATAAGAACTTGGTTTGGAACTGTTTTTAGAGACCAGAAATCCTTGTGGTGCTGTTTAATTTTGCTTAGCTGTACCAGCGGTTATAAGGACTTTGTGGAAGCAGACTATTGTGCTTCAAATGTTTCCTTGAGAGCTAGAAGGTTAATTATCTGATGCGTTTATTGCCTTCTCATTTTTCAAGCTGTTACCTGTATTTACAGTATTATGTAAATTCTATGTAAATATTTGCTTTTTTTCGTGAAGGTGTAGATTTTTGTATTTTGCTTGTTTTCCCTTCTCTTCCCATGGATACAAAATAGCGGGGATGTGTTTTAAAGATCGTGTAATTTTCATTTCATGTTTGCGCTGCAGCAGTGCTCAGTTGTTCCTTGGCAGAACAATGGTTGAGTACTTAGTGCTTAGTTGGGTACTTTCTTAAAAGCTTTCACCATAAAAAAAAAAAAAAACAACCTGCAGGAGAACATCATTAAGGCTTTTTATAATAGAACTGAGTTTGTATTTAAAGTTTCAAGTTGACTTCGGAACAGAATGTTTTGTGGAATATTTATTGTAGTTGTTACAACAACATCAGCTGGTACCTACTGTTCCTGCAGGGTCATTAGCATGTCCTGTGTACTTCCTCGGAGCTGTGTAAATCTTTTAAAGGTAAAAGAAACTAAGGACGACATCTCAATTTGAAACTCTGAGCATGTTGTGTTGAGTTGTTTGGGGTGTTGTTTTCTTTCCCCCGCTTTTAATTCAGGTTGTAAATCATTTTGCCGATCAGGAGCCCATAACTGTTGAATTTTTTTTTCTCTACCTTCAGTATATAATGACAAACATGAGATAAATAACTATTTTAGATTTTGTTAAAGAGCTAGGTACAGTTTTGTCCCTGGGAAGGCTCAGCAAAGGCATGAGATACCACATTCATCAGAGCTTAAATGATGAATACTGTGTATCAAATGCTGTGAAATGTACGCAGCAAATCAGCTGCAAAAGTATCTTCTCTGGCAACTGGTTAGAGTGGTATTATTTGTAAAATAACTTGAAACTGTTAGATCATGGGGTTTTTCTTCATGGCATGTAATCTCTTTGTAGCTAAAGAAGTAAAATGATCCTAGTTGTGGTTTGCAGTGCAGCTCTCTTGTCAAAGGAATTCCTTTTATTCCCCTCCCTCCTCCCACAAATAAAAGCCATCACACACTGAATTGAAGAGTCCTGTGCAGTTGTTTTAGTTAAAATGAAACACCCGAGGAGAATATCTTGTTCTGATGAAAATTCTTTCTGAGAGTTGCTGCTGCTGCATCCCTGGGCTCCCCAAAACTGAAGGGATGCAGCTGATTCTTTCTGTTTCACTGTAGGGAGTCTTTTGTGTCTCTGCCAGCAGAAGTGTCTCTGGTACAGGTGGCAGAATTTTTCTTCACCTCTGCCTGAACATGTGAAATCTAGTCCTGTCTGGTTAAAATCTATACATAAACTTATTGCTAAGATTGAATTTACCCTAGGATCAATAAAATCTGACGATAATAGCAAAAATGAAATGTTGACATTGAATCTCATTTTCTTGTTAAGACAATATATAGTAAAAAGAAATTACTTCATCACCTCATGTACTCTTTCACCAAATTCTTCTCAGTTTTCTCAATTTACTGCTCCTTGTGCTATAATTTAAAATGTGTGTGTTGTTGGTTTAAAAAAAAGTACTCATACAAAGCAATATGCAGTGGATGCAGCTGCTGTTGTGAATATATCAAGGTAATTACTGTAAAAAACCACTACACATTTTTGTTTCTGTTCCAGTCTGTACCTCTGTAATGGGTTTCAGTGCAGTTCAAACAGCTTCATAATTTTCATACTGAAATCAATGTGTATATTGATTAGAAAAAAGAAAATAACTATAAATCTACATATAATGTATTTTACTTAAGTATTTCTGCCAGTTCAGAAACTGCCAGTAGTCTGTGATAGTAAAGGCTCTGTGCTGAGATCCATGGCACATTAATAAATGCACAGCTCTGGGTAAAAGTTTATCACCAACACCTAATTTCTTGCCTTAGCTGAAAAAGAGCACAGCTGCTGGAGTCACTGTAAGTTAACTCACGTCTCTGAGTTATGCTGCTCCCACCCACACATGCTTACCTTGCAGAATGTTTGCATAGATCTTCATAAAAACACTTCCCTTAATCTGCCGTGGCAAGCAACAGAATTATTTTGGCACTGAATTATCATGGTGTTGGAGCTGAGGGCCTAGGGAATGGAGGATATGTCTCTGCTGTTGGTTTTGCTATGAAGCTGTTATTTGTTCACCTGTCTGACAGGGCAGTGAGATAATGGGTGGGTCTGTGCCTTTCATTTTCATGATGTGCCATGTAGCAGGTTTTTGTCCTGATCTCAGAAATCCAACCTATCAAAAAACTAAACAAACAAAAAATCCCCAATCAATAACATGAAACCCATCATATCAGTTACTTGAAGAACTTCATGCCTAGGTTACTAGTTCTGGTCTGCAACTGAGAGGACAATGGTGGGATCAAGCTGAAGTGTTCTGGGTTTGGCTCAGTGTTCTGCTGATTGGAAGAGAAATCCCAGCCAGCAGGCTGCAGGCTTGGTCTTCCAGGTCTGGGTTCCCCATTGCAAGAGGGAGACTGTTGCAATGGTGTGGCCTGCAGGAGAGGGGCTGCCACATACCAGGTGTGTTTGCTCAGCCTGCAGAAGGCTGAGGAATGATGTTTGTTGTCTTCAGAGAAGGTGGAGCTAGACTCTTCCCAGGAGTGCATGTTGAAAGGATGGTAAATTAGTAGTTGCAAGTTACAGCAAGGTAATTTCTTACTGGATTAAAAAAAAATAATAATAATTAGAATGGTGAGGTACTTGGGACACGTTGCTGAGGGAGGCTGCAGAACTGCCTTTCTTGGACATGTGCAGGATATTCTGTGTCAAAGTCCTGAGCAGATCAACTGAACATTGAATTTGGCTTTTTACTGGGCACAGGGCTGGACTGAGCAATTTCTGGAGGTCTCTTCCAACCTGTGAGAGTTGATGGTTCTGTCTGACAGCAGCTGGGGTCTGTGGGGCTGACAGTTCATATGAAGAGGTCACGTTTTTCTCCAGAGCTCTTACAGTTTGTATTGCACCTGATTTCTAAGCCAGCCTAAGAGGGTCGAAGTTAGTGAATGGAGGATTGGGGCAAAAATTGCTTGACCTTGTGTAACACCAACCATGTTGGGTTTATCTGGATTCAGGGGTTAAATTTTCATTTGTATTGTGTATCAGGGTGAAAATGACAACTGGAACTTCAGTGTGCATTCATCCTTCTGTGTCACAGAAGGGAAGAACTCAGCTAATAGATGTGGCACTGAGTGCTGGCCCTTTTTTTAGGGTCAGATTTGTGGGCTTTTTCTAGTAGATCTTTCTTTAGAAGGAGACTTAACAATTTATTTTTTTTATTCACTTCTAAAATTAGTTACTTGTAACTAAGGTTTGTTTATTTCAGATGGCCTGCATTCTAGCTTTCCGAAGACCTAGGCTGTAGATCTTCAGAAATTATGTAGACTGTTTTTAATGTTTATCCCTCATTTGTGGTAGTCATCTATTCCCTGATTTAAATCTGACTTTATACAGAGAGCTGAGCCAATAGAGCTGCCAAATAGTTTGGTGCTACAGGCTATCTGAAAATCTCGATCTGAATATTTTGTCAGTGGGAGCTATTGGATGGATGCCTAGCATTTTATTTTTTAAAATTTTTTTAGTCTGACAACTTGATTGTCTAAATAGATTTGAGCTCCTGTTTTATTTTAAATCTTTGCATTTGTATTAGCAGAAATAACTGTACATAGTCTTGTGCTACAGCAGTTACTACCTACATTTTTTTAAATTATGGGTGTTTGTGACATGGGAAAGATAATATAATGCAATGGATGTTAAATGCTGTTTGTTTTGAAGAGCGTATTTAAAACAATGGAAAGACTTTCAAAAATGTTGAAGTTCTGAAGTGTTTTTTCTGTCAGTGTTAGATTTGGCAGTGGTTTGCAAACATGACAAATAATTTGCCAGGAAAGGAGTAACTCTTAATGTACTTCTCGTGAGTCCCCTGATTTTCTGCAAGTGTTAAGATCCTATTGTCAGGCTTAGAATGAGGGAGTTTATTTCCAAGTGAACTATGGGTCATTTTCTTCCTTTTTGTGAGGCAAGGTATGAAATGGCTCTAGGTAGGACTGTTGCCTCGTCCCTGTTGCCTAGTCAACTGTTCCCTGTTGTCCCCTGGTAGGGAGTTATTTTTATTTAGATATAATTGAAGACTGACAGTAATTTTTTTTCAGCATAAATTTGTGCATGTCAAGTTTTCAAACTCAAGAGAGGACAATGGTATCATTTCTGTTATAATGTGTAATAAACCGTGACGGGTTTTGTATCGGTGTTCTGGCCATCTGCAAGGCTTGTACAAGCAAATAATTATGTTATTTTTCCAATTGGATTTTTCTTGGCAATGTTATCAACTGCAAATGTTACCACTCAACTCCACAGAATCCTTTTTGTGTTAATTTTTTTCAAACAAATTGTTAAATAAACCATGCTGGAACTTGGTAGAGGATGACAGGCCTTAAGGCAAATTACTAAACTAGAGAAAATTCCCCAGATACTGAAGGCAAGAATGTATTTCCCTGGTTCTTTGTATTTTTTTTTTCAGGTATTAACTGTGTACTGGCATTAAGATCTCTTCATCTTCTTTTTGCTACTTCCTTCAATTTTGGTTGCTTGAAAATGACAGTTTCTATACTGTGTGTGCATAAATGTATGGAGATAGCTCCAAGGGACTAGTGGCAACTTGCAAGTCGTGTTTACTTTTAAGATAGGGACTGTAAGTTAAGCGCAAAGGCAGAACAGTGATGGAATCACAGAATGGTTTGTGTTGGAAGGGCTCTCCACAGCACCTTGTCCAAATCCCTGCAGTGAGCAGGGACATCTCCAGGTAATCAGGCTGCTCCAGCTCTGTCCATCCCGGCCTTGGATGTTTCCAGCAGTGAGGCATCCACCACCTCTCTGGGCCATTTGTGCCAGTGTTTCTCCAGCCTGCTGGGTAAACAAAATCCTCCTTGTATCTACTCTGAACCTACCACAAATGGTTTAAATGGTTTAAAACCATTACCCCTTGCCCAGTCACAAAGACCCTGCAAAAACATTTGTCGCCACGTTCCTTTATTTGTTTACTTTGTGTATTGGCAGCAGTTCTGCCGCTGTTACTTCTTTTCTGAGGCCTATTTTCCCCTTCCAAACATCATTAGAAGGTGGAAATACAAGCATTTAGTGTCTTTCTTGGCTTTTATTTAAAACTGAACTTTTCATGTTTTCCTTTTTGTTACTGCTTTCAATTAGGATTTGTTGCAACATCAACGAGAAATAGAAGGTATCTGTGAACTGAAAAGCTTTCTCAAATATGGCTGCAGTTTCATCAAAGACTCAAGAAACTATAAAGGGAATAAAACTGTTTTTTTCACTAGGTATTTTGTTGTTATTGTGTGGTCTCTTGCATTAACTCAGGCTTTAAAAAAGTGATCCATTTTCTTGGAATTTTGGGCTTTCTTCCATGTCTTTTTCTTTGACTGTGTCAATATCAATAGCTTTGATCAATTCAAATATCATTATTGTCAGAAAACAGCAGTGATCTTGCAGAGAGTCATCTAAAGAAAAAAGTGAAAATTGTTCCTCCTCTGATAGATTGTTTGTAACAGCTGTTCTTTCTTTTCTCATGTGAAAAATGGCTTTTTTTGGTATTTTATTTGATTTTAGGAGCATCTGAGGGAGCCTTTTTAAGGAGGATAAAATAAAGTAAGATAAATGTAATAAAGATAAGACTAGATTACAAGGAATTTCCCATTATAATTGTGCACTGTTTTGCAGTACTGCAGTAGCAGAAATCTATCACTTCCTAGGTTCTCCATAAACTATTTTAGTTTCACTTGCTGACAGTGCTTTGGAAAACTTTTTATCTGTTTTTCAGTGGTAGCTGTGTATCCTGCTGCTGTATGGCTGGTGTTTCTCACAATTATTTCTCCTAAAAACATACTATGAGAACAGTCTAAAGTATTAAATGGGCTTTTCTGTTAGTTTAGGGTTGTATCCTGTCCTGCTTATAAGGAAAAATAACTACTTGCAGCTCATCAAAATACACCAAACTTCAGATACACAATTATAGCTTATGCTGTGGAAACTTCTAATATTTACAGCTGATGAATGAGTTTAAAAATTGTATCATCTAAGAATTTTTTTTTTATGTAGAAAATATTTTTTAAATAATGCAGGTGCTGGAAAACCTGTAAAAAAATGTACTCTCACTGTGCAGTAATGGAAGAATTGTTTGTCATCACTTCACGTGCAGTAGACACTTTGGTTTGTCATGTGGAGTCGATGTGCCTGAATTAGCACAGAGGCTGAGGAGCTTTGGGGTGAGTCCTTCCCTTGCTGTTTGGGTAGGCTGAGTTCTGGGGTATTTTAACTTCCACTGGAGATGAGCAGTAGCTAAAAAAAAGCTGTTCCCTTTCCACATATTTTCCTTACCTGGATTCTAAACAATCTCCCTCTTCTTCATCCCAATCAAAGTATAAAAAGTATAAATATTTGTAGCTATTTAATTTAAGACACCTTCCTATATACATTGCTGATAAACAGTTCTTTGTCATGACCTTTGAAGCTGGTGGAGGGTGAATTCTTGTTCTTCCTGCTCTTCTTGATGCACCTTTGAAAGTCTCATCTGTCAACTCAGACAGAAGGGTATTGCTTCATCCCACTCACGTTCTCATCTTGATCATGCAGTTTTCAAATTATCAGATGCCTTTTTTATTTTTTTTCCATGTCCTCCCCCTCCCAGAGGCAGATAGAGGATTCTGAGGCTGCTCTTCAGTTTGTCACTTCTGGGCTCAGGTTACAAGTAGTGTGATAAGAATTACATATCCAAACTGCTGCTATTTTACAGTATCTAAGAATGTTCCTCTTAAGATAGCTTATAAATATTTCACATCTTTAAACAAAGAGGAGCTGTGAACAGCTTTCAGCTTATTTAACAGAAGAAAACACCCCCTACAGCCAGCAAAGAAGCCCCCCACCTCTGCCAAACCTGTTTGCTGGACTCTGTGCACAGATACTGTCATTGTACAAATTGCAAAGCATTAGGGTCTGTTGACAAAGAGATAAACCATTCCCCTGAGGGAGCATGTAGACAGGGAAAGCCTGCAAGCTCTTAATTAATCAGGAAAATTTTTGAACACTTGAATTTTTAAGCTTTTTGAGCAGTATTTTGAAGAATGTGTGTTGTGTGGTTGCTGCTTCTCCCTCCCTAGTTATCTCAGGAAACACAAAATAACCCAAGGCCATTGGATGCCTTTGCAAGCCTTGGCAGGAGTTAGCAGTGTCCAAGGACAATATTAGGAGTTTTTGGGTTGGGTCATACATATCTCTGTCCCCTGACATCATTGTTTCCTCCCTATTTCCCCACTCCCTTTTGTGGTTTTAGGAAGGGCCAAGACCCATATAGTCTGATCTGCACAAGGTTTTGGCAGTTAGACAGTCAAAACACTTAATCACTGAATTATCATACAGTATTCTGGTTTATTAGAGACAGACATCCTGTATTTTAAAGAACTTCAGAATTTCTGAGTCTCACCTGATTTCCAGACGTACATGCTCAAGCAAAATACATTACAGCATCTTAAACTCACCCTTTCCTGTGTTTCCTGCAACTCCAAACTTTTCTTTGTGTTCTTACCCCAGATATTCTTCCTTCTAAATAAGGAGGAGTTAGGTTATGGAGATGCTTACATTACACTAGTGGCAGGCATCTGCTCTAGTGACTGCCAGAATATGATTACATGCTGCTTTGATTAAGATTTAGTTACACTGCTTAGATCTTTCAAGTTCTGTTTTTGAGCTGTAAGCTTGTTATTGAGTTGTTGTGTGGTTCTGTTTAAATATACTTAAATATTTGTTCTGGTTTAGTTATGAGAATATACTGTACTAATGGTAGAAGGAATGTGCAAGAGTACTGCTTCTATTCAGCAGAACTTCTTTTTAAACATGCTCATTTATTTCTGCTTACTTAAGTAACTTTTATTGTTTTATCTTTTAGAGACAGCAGAACCAAGTCAGACTTTCCAAACTTCCTTGTGTGCTGGAAAGCTGTTTCCTGACTTGCACTCACATATACTTGAATAAATCACCTGAAGTAAATGCAGGGACATATCTGGGATACATACTTTATTTTACAGAATCTTCCACTGTTAAAGCAATCCCAGGAAAGTAACCCATTGCTGCTCTGGGCTGAGTTGGTAGGGCTGACAGTAAGGAGAGCTGTGTGTTTCTGTGAAAGATACTCCTATCAACAGAGCCTGCTGCTGCAGACTGTGTAATTCTGTCTCAATTTTAGTCATTTTCAAAGCTGCTTATAATAAGGTGGAAGGTCGTTTCATCATTCCAAACATTCTGTGGTTTATAAGGAAGGGACTACATAAATAAGTTTTTTTATGTTCTTTTACATTTTTAAAAAATAGGAATATTGAACTTGTTCCTCTTTGGCTTTGTAAGACATGTGATCTTACACATGTTGAATCCACAGCCTGTACATTTTTCTTGCAATTGTTTTCTCCAACAATTGCATTTTAGACTTGAGCAAGCAAAAGTTGTCATGATAGTGTGTATATATATCTTCTTCTTACAGTCTTGTTTAGTTATATGTTATATATGTAGCAGTTTTAATTTATGCATCTTGCTGTAAAAAAAAAAAAATGGCAGAATATAAATAATTAATCCATCCTTTATAAAACCCTTCAGGAAAAACTGAGTTTTTGTTGTTTATTTTCAGTTTGCTCTTGAACAGCTTTTCACCATTCTTTACCTGAATAAGGAAGCTGCTGTCCTGAACTGGGATTCTTTTCTATTTCCAGTAAATACTTTTGGAAAGTATCTAGTGTTGAAATCTATCATCACTTCCAAGTGTCTTGCATTCTTGTCAAACAGAATGCTGAAGTTCCAGTAAGTCATTAGTGGGCTGAAATTGCTTTCTTCAATGAGTAAGGAAGATCAGTAGCTTTGTGGTTCACTGGAAATTACGTTACCTGAAAGGACCTGCCTGAAGAGTGACACTTCAGTTGCATTGTTGTTACCTGTTTAAAGGATGAAAATATTCCTGTTAGTGCAGTCTGTCAGTCATATACAAGTTTCTTCTGAGCATATACTCAGATGTGACTGAATGCTTTGTGAGCCCAAAAGATGTTTGTCTGCAGCTGGGCCCTTGTCTGGCAGAGTCTTTGAGCAGTGGTGTGTACAGTCTGTAGTCTGTGTTACAGAAGGTGAAAACAAAGAAACCTCTAAGAAAAGATAACCCAGCAATCTTATTTGGAAATCTTTGCTGTCTTCCCCTAAATTTCACAGTACTGATTGCTGTTTTATAAGTAGTTCTCCACATTGCTGAGGAGAAGGCAGCTGCTTTGTAGGGAAAAACATTTTGCTGCAGTGTTGCCTGTATAATTTTATAAAATGGATGTTATGCATCTGAAGAATTAAATCAGCTGAGATTAATATAGAGCTTTAGCATAGCTAAAGTAAAGAAAGCTACCAGTGTTAAACATTTTGCTGGTTCTTTTTAACCCTGGTTAACATATAAATGACTTGATGGTTTAATAGAATGTAGATGATTCTCAGTGTAGAGAGGGACAGAGGTTACATCTTTATTCAAACTCCTTTTCTTATTTTTCCTTGACTAAAACAAGGGTTTTATTTACTTATTTGAGTAGGAAATTAAATAGCTAAGTTAAGGGAACTTAAAAAGATGCTCTCTTTTCTTTTTTCCCCAAAAGAAAAATGGAGAAAGAAAAATTACTTAGGGTAATTAATAATTTAAAGTATGTATGATAAACTTGTCAGCTTTTTGTTGAAAGATATACATCACCTGGTGTACTAATTTATACATCTGAAATACCTCCACTTTCATCTTTTTTCAAAGTTATTTTTTTAAAGTTTAAATATTATTAATTAGCCACAAATGGGACAAAGATGGAAAGATAAAGTCTTCTTGTGATGGTCCATGCTCTGTGCAGTGGAACTTTGTCTCCATTGGTTTCAGGCTGGTCCTGTATATGGGGAGCTCTGCTTGGCTGGGCCGAGCAGTGTGGATGTTGTATTCATCTTTGAGTAACTCTGCCTGGGATTGTTCTCTGTTCATGGGCAAAAGAAAATAACATAAATTCCTAGCCCACTGTGCCATAAATACTCTTACCTGGGCATTTAGAAGTCTGCTCAGAATGGAGAATCCACTGCATCAAGGGTGAATCAGTCTGCAGCTGATAACTCCTTGAAGTGTATTTCCTGTTTGAATTTAGATGAGATTCAAATGTCAGCTGCTGGCTCTTGTGTCTTCAGTAAATAGAAAAAGCTGCTAGAGTCAGAGGGTTTTGTTTTTTGTGGGTTTGGGGTTTTTTTGGTTGGTTGGGTTTTTTTGATAGAAGTCTTATTAAAGCAACAATGTCAAGTATCTTCAGTTTCTTGCAGCAGGACAAGCTTTCCAGAGCTAAAATAAGCATGATTTTTTTAAAAACATGGTTGAACAATAACTACCACGAATGCTTGCTCATATTTTTCTGATGCTGTCTTTCAATGTTGATGGAAAAGCTTTCATACTGTTTTTTAAGCCACTCTGGAACACAGTGAAGTCTAAATTACTTTCTCTACATACCAAGAATAAAATAACTTCTCACTTGGTGTGTATTTTGCTATAAAACATATATTAAAACTCTGGTTCTATCTCAGAGGTCTTCTCCAACCCCAAGAGTGCTTAATTGTCTAGAAATCAAGTTATGCCTCTTTTCTCCCTTTTCCCCTTCCATAGGCTTTGTGCTCATCTCTGTAAAAAGTGATGTCTTTAGCAGGCACAGCAGTGAATGATCACTTGTATGTGTCTGGTCCCTCTTGGGAACACCATGTCCATCCACAGCTTGTGGGATGATGCCTTAACTTCCAAAATAAAGTGCTAGGATGTGTCTGAAGGAGAGCAGCTGTCAGGTTTGTTAGCTCATGTCAGCATTGTCAGAGCAGTTGGAGGTGTGTGCAGAGTACCAGGTGTGTTGCAGTTCTCAGCAGGCACCTCTGGTGCCTTTAGAGCTTTGTTGACAAAAATCTCTCCCTCCCTGAAGAAGCTGTGGATTTAATTTAGCTATTTTCTTTTTCAAGTCTTCCCCCCTCCCCCCTCCAGGGTACAGCCTGTTTCTTTTAGTGTTTGTTCATGGAAGGTGGTGTTGCTGTATGAAATGAACCTGTTCCCAGGCATTTAACCAGAAGAGATCTGTATTGTTCTCTGCAAGTGACTGTCACCACCTTTTACCACAATGAATTTTTTATTATGGCTTTGCTAAGGGGAAAGAAAAAGACAGCTTATTTTTCTTTCAAATCCTTCATGAGGGCACCAGGACTCCTGTGCATTTGAAGAAGAGAATTTGAGATGTGAGGAATTCGTCACCATTGCTTCCAAATATATAAGTTAATAGGAAATGCAAGAGGCCAGATTAGATATTAGATAACTGTACCACATGTCCAGGAACCTGGTGATGAATTTTCCTGCCCTGTGTTTGTCTGTGCCCCTCAGGTCTATTCTGGATGTAGTATTTCAGAAATCTGTCATTAGAAATCTTAGGTCGAGTTGAAAGCATTCATAATGTGGTGACCAAAGAACCAGAGGCAGTATAACATTCTAGCATTCAGATTGAATAATTGTTAGACTTAATAGCTGAAATGGCTGAGGATTTTTGAGCACCTTAGTATCTATGCTGAATTACCCTTGTGTATTATTTGCTGTGTGAGGCAGCATTGCCTTACTCCAACCTGTTCACCTCAGCTGGCGCAGATGTTGAGGCCATGGTGTCCTGAGTTTACACTTGCAAATCAAGTGCTGTATCATCATGCAAATGGTAAGGCTGGAAATTATTTTATGCTCACGTCTTCTAAACTCCTGATGAGTAAAGAATTTTTTAGCAAATAGCCAGCTCGTTTTTTTACTTGAGAAAGATCTTCTAATTGTGCATCAGGCACAGTATCACTGACTGGTCGAGGGATGGGATTGTCCCACTCTGCTCTGCCCTGGTGAGGCCTTGCCTCGAGTCCTGTGTGCAGTTTTGGGCACCACAATACAAGAGAGATATAAAGCTATTAGAAGTGTCTGAAGGAGGCTGTGAGGATGGTGAAGGGCTCGAGGGGAAGCCGTGTGAGGAGCAGCTGAGGCACCTGGTGTGTTCAGCCTGGACAGGAGGAGACTGAGGGGAGACCTTAGTGCAGTCACAACTCCCTTGTGAGGGGGAGAGGAGGGGCAGGCCCTGATCTCTGCTCTGTGCTGACAGTGACAGGAGCTGAGGGAATGGCCTCAAGCTGTGCCAGGGGAGGCTGAGGTTGGATATCAGGAAAAGGTTCTTCCCCCAGAGGGTGTCTGGGCAGGGGAACAGGCTCCCCGGGGCAGTGGTCACAGCAACAAGGCTGGCTGAGTTCAAGAAGCTTTTGGACAGTGCTCTTGGGCACATGGTGTGACTCTGGGGTGGTCCTGTGCGGGAGTTGAACTTCAGTGATTCTTGTGGGTCCTTTCTGACTCAGTATATTCGATGATTCTAATTTCCATTTGTTTTGTTGGGGTTTTTTTCTGAAATAACAATGTTTTAAAAAATTTCTGAGACCAAGTATGCTCCAAGTCCCTAGTACAAACATCTTGCTAAAAGAGTTGATTCCATAATTAAAGCTTTCTTGTGTGTAACCAGTTTTGCAAAAAAAGATAACTTGTGTTTTTTGGGGATACTGTTCAGTTGTCTGAATAATGAATTGGTCTCATTGTATCAGGAAAAGTTTACAGTGCCTGTAAACGAATGAAGGAAAGTTCAATCTGCATGAGATGAGATACTGTCAAAGGCTACCAAGGTAATTTCACATGGTCATCTGGATTATAAAGCATTCTTTCACTTTATGTAAAGGAAGGTAGGGATTTTTTTACCACTGAATTACAAAAAAGGGTAAAACATTTAGTTGTGTATCTTCTCCGTCAAAAGACTTACAGTTGTTTCAGGAGCTTCAGTTCTTTCTGTGGAAAGCCAGAACATTCCTGTAGAAAACCATGTGCAACATTTTAGAAGACTATGGGTTTTTGAGTTTCTGAAGTTTTGTCCACAGGAATCTATGAAAATACTCAAATATCTAAATTTTAGATACTACTCATGGTCCAAATGAATTCTGATGTTGTCTAGAACAATTTGAAATATTTTTAGATGCCTTTGTTTTGCTATGTAGTTACATAGTTAGTGATTTAAAGAAAGCAGGAGACTCGATGTAATGTGGACTCCAAAGGTTCCTCCACAAGAGTTATTTCACTCTTTAATGTTAGTGTGTAATCCATGTACTTTCCTATAGAAAGACTTCTGTACTTGATAGTCTGCTCATGGTGGAGGCCTTTAACTCTGTTGTGATGGGAGTGCTGTCTGAGGTGTCTCCTGATTTTCTTAAAGAATCTGTCATGCTTCCACGTGTTCAGAGCTTTTGAGCTGATGGCTCTGACTTAGTGCTTTGCTGAAGGCAGTGATCTTGTTGGAAAGGTCTTCTCATTCCCAGCTATGTGTTCCTGTCACCTGTGTTGCTTGTCACGAGTCAGCCAGCCTGCAACCCGTGTTTGATGTGATGTTGTGTGTGTGGATTGGGTTTGCACGGCAACGTTTTGGTTGCAGGGGGGCTGCAGGGGCGACTTCTGTGAGAAGCTGCCAGAAACTTCCTCTGTGTCAAATGAACCCAGTGCTGGCCAGACCTAGGAGGGACCCACTGCTTGCCAAGCCTCAGCCCATCACTGACTGTGGAAGTGCCTCTGGGGTAACACCTGTGAGCGAGGGAAGAAGTTACTGTGCAGTAGCAACTGCATCTGGAGAGAGGAGTGAGAATGTGTCAGAGAAAGAAAAAAAACTCTGCAGACACCAAGGTCGGTAGAGAAGGAGGAGTAGGAGGTGCTCCAAGTGCCAGAGCAAATCCCCATGCAGCTCATGGTCAGGCAGCTGTGCCCCTCTAGCCCATGGAGGTCCACAATGGAGCAGAGTTCCACCTGCAGCCCGTGGAGAACCCCATGCTTGAGCAGATTTATGCCCAAAGGAGGCTGTGACCCCATGGAGGGAGGAGCTCATGCTGGGGCAGGTTTGCTGGCAGAGCTTGTGATGCTGTGGAAGGAACCTGTGCTGGAGCAGCCTTCTCCTAAGGGACTGCACCCTGTGGAAGGGACCTACACTGGAGGAATTCATGCAGAACTGCAGCCTGTGGGAAAGAGTCATGTTGGTTCTTCCTCTGAGGGGAAGGATAAGTTGAGACAGTGTGTGATGACCTGATCACTGTCTCCATTCCCTGTCCCTCTGTTCCACATGCATGGTGGTAGAAGGGGAGGTAAAGATTTTGGGAGTAAAGTTGAGCCCAAACAGAGGGGAGGAATGGAGGGAAGGTGTTTTTTAAGGTTTGGCTTTATTTCTTGTTATCCCACTTCAATTTGTTTGGTGATACAGTAAACTAATTTCCCAAGTTGAGTCTGTTTTGCTTGTGACATTAATCACTGAGTGATCTCTCCCTGTCCTTATCTCAACCCACAAGCCTTTTGTTATATTTCTTCTCCCTGTTCAGTTGAGGAGGGCAGTGACAGTGACTTTGGGCACCTGGCATCCAGTCTGAATCAACCCACCACACTACTTAAAAATTTAAAAAATGTTAATGTAAAATATAAATTTAAGAAAGAAAATATCAATCCTGCACATACAGAGGTATAAGGCAATGTGACAGAATATTAGTGTAGTTTTCAGGTTGTTTGCTCTATACTATTTTGATAGTGCACAAAACCATGGGCTCTTAAAGTTGTAACAGAATTTTTTTTTTTTTTTAGTCAAAGGGTTCCTGAAAATGTTTCTCAGCATTTGAATTACTCTGTAAAACAGACAGATAGAAGAAATACTTAGCCTTTTGCAGGAATCTTAGGGGGAGGGAGAAGAGGATCACCTATCAGAATGTGGTCTAATATGTCCTGTGGGACAGGCAGAAGCTGAATTTCATTGGCTCTTTTGTCAGAGAGAAATTGCACTCTGGGCAACATTCCCAGGATCAGTGTGGTGATAAGAACACGCGCCTCAGAGTCTGTGTGCCAAGTGGTCGAATTTAATTGTTGCTTCCATCCACACAAGCCAACCTATTAGCCAGGTGGCAAGTGTGGCCCAGTGACCCTCTGCAGCTTGCTGGGAAGGCTGACTGGGATATTTGCCTGATGGTTGAACCCAGCATGGAGCCTGGGTTTGGGGTTTTTTGATAAATTTCTTTGCAACTCAGGAGCCTTATGAAGTCAGTGGCGTCACAAGCAGCCTCATGTTTTCAGGGATGTCAGACACAGCAGAAGACTGTTAATTGTGGGGCCAGTCTGTTATCAGTACCCCAAGAGGAGGTGAGATTGCAGGTGGAGGAGCTTTGGGCTGGGTACCTCCAAAGTTGTGCAGAAGCAGTTGAGTTTTACATCTCTCTTGAAAACCAAGCGTATTTGTTAGAGAAATTGTTTTGGATATTTGAAGAGCTGTGGGATGTGATGAAAGAAGGAGTTGCTCAGCAGAGGCTTTTGCCCAGTTGTTACTTGACAAAGCTTGACAAGTCAGATTCTGACTTCACCTCTCGGCACGGAATGAACTGGTGGCTTTGATTTGTCACCACTGCTGCAGGCTGATGGGTTTCCTTTTGAGGGTAAGTGCTTTTCTTTTAACAGCAGGCTGTTGTCAGATTCCTTTTACCTCCAAAGTTTGGAGAGTGAGCTGATTTTTCAGCTTCTAGTGGCTTACTAGTGAATAATATTTAAGAAGACTGAGAGGAATTCTGCAGTGTTCCTGGGAGCACAGAACCTGTTCCCACAGCACAGCAGCCTGTGGAGTCCTTCAGAAGATGCAGCTAGGCACACCAAAATAAAACACTGAAGGTATCCTCTAAGAAATCAGGAGGCTTAGACTCTTTCTGGTATGGAAAATCACATCTGCCAGGGCAAAGTAAAAACCTGGTGGAATTATCTGACCCTACCGATGAGGGAGACTGAGCCTTGTGCCTGGATTCTCATGGCCCCAGTAGTGAATTATTTGTGCCACTAGATGCAGTGCAGAGTATGGTGTATTGTAACTTATGCAGATTTGTGTTATTCTGGAAAATGCTTTTTTTTCTGTCAGGTACTGCAGTCCCACCTTACTCAGGAATTTATTTGTGCTGGCATACTTCTAATATGCCCAGGGGCAATAGTATTTCAGGACCTTCATCATGTGGACCATTTTGTCTTCTATCACAGCAGGCACTAAAGAGGATGAAAACAAAAATGTGTAACAAGTGCAGGGAGAGTGCTTGCTTAGCTGCTAAATGGTGTGTTGGTCCTTCAGATGCTACCTGTTCCGTGTCTTGTGTCTGTGTGTGCTTGCACAGTTGTAAGGCCTCAGAAGGAAAATCTCAGGTTGTTCTAGGGCACAGATTCTCCCCTCCTATGAAAAGGGGACAAATGATGTGAGAAGTCTTCTGATACCTCTTGAGCAGAAAAGAGGACCTTGTCTGTTCTCCAAAAAAATTTTTTGCTGTGCTTGGCCTGGTCCATTGATTTAACGTCCAGCTAGTCATGTTAATGAAATAAAAAACAGAGTCAGAAAGAAGAAAGTTGTATGGCTCTGATAGAAAACTTCCTCAAAAAAGAGGGTGATCTGAGTTAAAAACAGTTGTAGGTTTTTAGGATATTTTGAATTGTACAGCTTTGTCCTATATTTTCTGTCAGACTGGAAGTGGAAGGTCAATCAAGAGTTGACTCCATTAGTGGCAGCAGCACTCATTCATTACTCCACCTGCCTACACAACCAACCAGCCAGGTTAGATTAGTACTGGAATGGCCAGTTGATGTTTCAGTCTGTATTATTTCTGTTCTGTGTGATATCTTGTTTCCTTCAAATTGCTTCATGGTAGGATTTCTGAAGTTCTCACAAATTATTAAGAATGCTTTTTGGCACCAAGGATCCATGCAGTAATCAATAAAAACAACAAAATCTAGGCTTTCCAAAAGCAACCTGGAAGTGCTGGAAAGATCAGTGGTATGCTGAACTAATTTGAGTGTTTTGACCAGATGTATAGGAAGGCCAAATCACTGTAATACAGATGTGAAGAACTTCATGAAGTAAGAGATAAAGTGCTTGAATGTTATATAATTCCTTGTATTTTTAATACCTTGCAAGAATAACTTAAAACTCAAGGGAAAGTAGGTATAAAATTAATTTTAAAAATTAGCTTTCATGGAGGTATATTTCTATTTACATGATTTTGAACAATTTTGAACTACCTTGCCTCAAAGATCAAATAAATGTGCTTGAACCATGTCTCAGGCTCTTACTTTCCCATTTGCTACCTGGAAGACTTGGTGTCCAGGAACTGGAAAATGTTTGTTCAGCCAGTTTATTTCATAAATTGGTCTCACTGTATTTGGAAGGGCTGGTTGTTCAATGAGATGTTCTTGCTCATATACCTTCACTGTTTCATAGACAAAACCAGCAAGCCCCAAATTTGCTATGATGTTTGCTTTTCCCAGCATGCTGCGGGGGTTTAGCTCATGTGTAAACTTGTTGAAAAAAGGTCTCCTTAATAAATTCCTATCTTTGGACATGAACTGTGGAGTAAAATTTGAAAATCTGGTGTGGCTTCTTTCCCTTTGCAATTCAACTCATATTCCAGAGCAGTAGTTGTCCTGTAAAAGCAATAGATTATGGCAGTTCTGGTTGTGTTTTCCAGTGGCAGTCATGAGTTTGTTGATTGAAGCATCTTCCAGGCTGCCATATGGGTCTGCAGTGTATTTTCATTGTGCATAGATTTCTAACAAAAAGCCTATTGTCTAGGACTATAGTTTACCTGAAAAGGAATAATTCTGCTTCTGAAAGCTCTCCCATCTCTGGTTACCAGAGCTGTCAGCTGCCCGTGAACTCTGACACTGCACACACAGACGTTTGGGAGCACCACACGCTTTCCTCCTTTTCCCCTTTGCTCACACACAAGTCTCAGATGCTGAATAGTTTTGCCTTTTTTTCTGATATAACTGTGAGTCTGATATCACCCAAGCCTATGTCTCTGCCATAATCTGAATTTACAGAAACTCCAAAACATTTTGTTTCATAAATTGAAATAAAGGTATACATACCTGAATGGCCACCTTGAAGTGCCCTATGGATGGCTGGAGGAAGTGAAGGAGCAGGAAAGAAGTAACTGGAAGCTGGAGTGAATGGTCAGGTATTTAACCCTGTCTGTGCCAATGAGTCCTTGTATGATCCTGTACTTAATTGCATGTGAATTAGTTTAACTCTTATGTTACTTTAAGTTACTTTACAAATTTCTGTTCCTTAAAAACACACTATATTTAACAAGTAGCAGGCTTCTTCAGGAAGAAAGATAATTTAAGATGAATAAAGTAATTAATCTGAAAACTGGTGAGGCAGTTGGAGCAAAGTGGGAATGAACAGAGTGCTGGAGAAGTCCAGTGCCAGGAAAGTTTTTGGCATCAAAAGAAGAGACAGGTGAGGGAATGACTTGGATGTGGCCCTGGAACTGAAGAAACTGGAACTACTGAGAAGGGAAGTGGTAACTGGAGATAAGTGGTAAGACAAGAAAAAAGGAATCCACAGGCTGAGTAAGTTTGCTCCTCAAGGCAAGTCAGACTGACTTGAGCTTTGCCACTGCGAGTCCCTGCGGTCTGTGCTACTCATAGCTGCTGCTTCCTGCACTCTCTGCTAGCAGGAGAACCACCCCCACTCCTGAATGAGGTTAGAACCAACTCAGTTTAGATACTCTCATTGTTTGCTGGGGCCTGTCAGTGGCAGAACATTCCAGTTTTCAGGGTTATCTAGTACCTAGTGTGTTCATTTGATTCAGATTTTTTTTTCCCCTATTGAATGCTGGTATTTTTCAGTTGATGGTATATGAAGATCTCAAATTTAATCTTGCTACTAAGAACAATTTGTAGGTAAATCTAGATTTAATATATAACTAGTGACAAGCACTGTGAGGCTCTGTACTTTTGAAGTTGTGCCTCTTATAGTTGCTCTAGTTTAGCAAATTCTAATAAAGTGAAGGTATAGTTGTGCAAGTAATTTATTCACTTGTTTTATTTTGTACTTGATAGCACTTCTTTGGAAGATGCCATCAAGAATGGCACTAAACATTTTGAAGAACTTATATATTAATAATTAAGCAGTTTGGATAAGTGTAGAAAAATAAATTTTTAAGTAAATTGATTTTTATAAAATTGAGTATATTCTCAAGTAGCATTTCATGCTGATGAAGAAATGGAAGAAATAGTAACATAGTGAGATCCCATAATTTAATAATTATCATTAACTTCTGTCCTGTCTCTGAGAGAGGTTTTGGAGTTTTCCTTTTAGAAAAGGGAGAGATGAATCTGGAACTGACACAAAAATTCAGTAAGTCATAAAAGAGTCTGTGTCCACCAAGCAATGTGGTGTAATAAGATCAGATCTGTCAGGTGCTAAGAACCTGGCATCCATAGTATACAGGTGGTGAGAGTTTTATTTCAAGCTGGTCCTGGTCTGATTCTGTGGCTGAATTCCTCTTGGTGGTTGGAGCGTGTAAAATGTACACCTGAAGCTCATTCTGTGATCTAATTTTATTCAAAAGAAATCTGGAGCATGTACTTGATGACTGCTTTGCAATGTAAAGCAAAGCAAAATAGGCTTGTTTGGGAGATGGACTTCAAAAGTGCAGTCCTGATTTGAATTAAATGCTAATATAGACATACCTAGAGTCATGCAGATCAGGAAGTTCACCAAAATAAAGTTGTTTAGTAAGAGAGCTTAGATATCTGATACCTGGGGTTGGAATTGGGAAAGGCAATGAATACTTAGAGAATTGAACAGCTACTTCATCAGTTTGAGAGTGTGGAAAAATATAAGGAGGACATGGTTTTAAAAATAAAACAAAAAAAACCTGAGCTGCGTTGTTCAGAAATGTCTTTACTCTTGTAAAGCAAACTCTTTAATACAAAGTGGACTTTACATATATCAGATACTAGATACAGGGAGATTGGGGGTGTTGTAAAAATAGAAAGCACACCAGCTTTTTTTCTGTTCTTTTGGAGTCCACCAGAAGATGAACTTGAGGTCCTCAGTTAGAGAGAGGAGAAGAGATGGATATATTTTTACAGATCCTTTACTTAAAAAAAGCAAAAAACAATCTCTACAAACACTATTGCATGGCTAGAATGTTTTTTCAGTTTTACCATGGAAGAAATAAGTCAAGTGTCAGCTTGTCTGCTCAGAGGAGACAGTTGTCTTTAAGAATTGGTGCTATCTGATATGCTGGATGCTATCAGGTTACCATTTAGCAGAAATTTATTATTTATTACCAAGACTATTAAACCTCAGTGTGTGAGGAGCAGTGTTTATAAATGGATGTGGAGACAGAAGTATTCTGACCTTCTTGTAATGGTAAAGGTCTTTATGGTACTTAGGAAGGAAAAGAGAAGGAGAGTGGATGCTGAAACTCTGTCTGCTGGAAATCATGCACATGGTTTCTCTGTTTGCACCCCTCCTGTTGGCCTTGGTATTCAAAATTCATTACATCTCTACACTGTATGAGTAGTTGTATGTTATTTAACAGTATAGCTGGAATGGTGGTGTTTAAGCCTTCATGTGATTTTCAAGGTTGTGATCATAGTCATAAGACTGGGACTTCTAAATGGTAAAATTCATGCAGGATCTTCTTAAAAGCTTCAGATGAGGGAAACATTCAGAAATTGTGACGCTGATAAAATAGGAAAAGTTGGCAATAGGTGCCATCTGCTCACTGTGGAATCTAACAAAGCTGATAAGCCCATCTTAGCTATCAACAATGCACCTGAAAATGCTGGCACTTGACACAAGTCAGGCTTGCTCACAGTCCTTAAGAGAACGGGATAAGAGCCTGTGCCAGACTTTCCTCTGATGCTGGGATGTACAGCAGTTCAAAAACACAAACCAAAAATCAAATCCACCGACTGCTAGTACCTTTGTCCAAATTCTTGGCTTGCTTTTCTGTTCCCAGGAGTAATCCTGCCTGTGCACAGCTATAAAAACCCCATTGATTATTTCTCCGTATATTGCAGTTTCTGGTGTACTGGAATTAATAGTGTGACACCAGTGGATTTTTGTTGTGGAGCTGCAGTCTTACAGATTCTCTGGTGTTAATAATAAAGACTGAATTATGCATGCCTTGTTTTTTTCCACTGGTGTCACCCAAAATGTGTCCTTTCTTTGGACTTTAGGAAGAAGTTCTTCACAAAAGGGGTGACTGGGCATTGGAATGCACTGCCCATAGAGGTGGAGTCATCATGCCTGGAGGTATTTAAGGAGAGACTGGATGTGCCACCCAGTGCCATGGTCTAATTGACAAGGTGGTGTTAGGTCATGAGTTGATGATCTGAAGGTTATTTTCCAACCTAGTTGATCCTGTGATTCTCTAGTCTGCTGAATTTTTTAAAAGAAAAAAAAAATTGGAAACTTGGTGTCTGGAGGCTTGTAAATCTGGCTGGTATAGACCAGGAGAATCCAAGAGTTACGAGAAGAGATGAGAGAGGCTTATTTTCATAGGAAGACTCTCTACACAGATATTTAACACCCTTTGCCCCTGACATCACCATTCATCTAAGACAAATGTGTTTAAACTAAAGGATATAAATGTTTTTGTTGGTTCATTTTTAATGAGCAGTTGCTGATAACAATAAAATTATTTTAAATTTATTTTTTGTGTCAGTGTTTTATAAATATGCTGCAACCGTGCAGCTGTTGGATACACATGACTCCTAGGAAGTTTCTCTCTGGCTGGGAGCAGCTCATCATAGGAGGTGGTTTCTGTCATTCTCCAATGTGCAGTTCACATTCTAGACCATAAACCATCAGCACAGTTTCTCCTCTGCAATAAAATCCTCTTTGTGTTTTGCAGATCAATAGAAATATGCATTTCCATAATACCACCCTTGAACTAATGAAGTGGAAGTACAGATGAAAACAGTCTGGAGGAAGCTTGAAGTACAATACAGTTTCATTCAGTTTCCTAATTTGGAGGTAAGGTTAATGCATGCAAAGTTTTATTTCGAATATTTCAGGGATAAAAAGCATATGATAAGCAGTCACCATATCTTACAAAAAATTTCAGAGCCACCTTTTTTTATGCTATTGATAGTCTTTTATACCATATTAAAACAGCTGTTTGATCTAATCTCTGTCCATATCTCAGTTATGAAAAAAGACAAACCAGAATCAAATACAGAGACATCTGTTGTACAAAGGAACATTGGAAAAGAGTTATGTTCTCAGGCAAATTTTATTTGGTAGAATCTGCTTAGTCATTAATACTACGAATGCTTTAGTTGATTATTACTTTAGTCTATTATTTTGCTGGTATGACTGGGATAAATCTTTACAGTGTCAAGTGGCAGAGCATGAGCATAAGTAGTTGGGTTGAAAACTCTGGACACAATACTTTTTAATAAGGGAAACATAAAACACCCCCAACCACCTTCACAAATTACTTTTTCTGCCCTCTAGTCCACTGTCTTTTTAAAGGTGAGTAGTATTAGAAGCAGTTGAGGGAGGGAGATTGTTTTTCTCTTTCCCTGTATGTAAATAGCTGATCTGGCAAAAAATGAACTGGCAACACCACTCCACCACAAAATTTCTCTATCTTCACACAGTTGGTTCTCTTTTTACTAGGGATTATGGGCTTTTAAGTCAACAAGCACACAAATGGCAAGAGGAGGGGAGCTTATCAGAACCAAATAAAAGGAAGTCCTTGTACTAATTATTCCTGTTCCTATGTACTGCCTCTTGTTTTCATACCTCTTATACCTGAATTTCAATAGCAAAGGGACAAAGACAAAAAAATTGATCATGGATACTAAAAGAGGGAAATACTATAAATACCCGATATGAGCAGGGTACATTGCCTAGGTGTTGATCAGATATTTTATGTGCTTCCTGAGTGAGAGATCAGCAGTCTTGTATTTCATTGCCTGACCTGCTTTCAGGTATGTCTTTGAGCCCATTAATGAGTTTGGACACCTAGAAAAAAACAGTGAAAATGAGTGTTTAAATATTTGTCGTGTACAGAAGGTGTATTTTGTTTGCATCTAAAACTGCTGCCTGATAGTTTGTTAGTTCCTGATTGGTTTACAGAGAGAAATTGGAATTAAATTTCTTTGGTTGTCTCTTCCATTTTAGGGTTCAGTGAAGAGTATAAAATGTCTGACAGTTCTCAAGATATTTTTCTTTAATATGGAATCTCTGTAATGCAACCCTTCATTATACTTTTGCTAATTCTACTTCATTTTGTGAGACAGTGTAAAATTTTCTTACCTCTTACTTAGTAGGGTAAATAGGTCTCTTTTAATTACACCTGTGAATTTGTGCATTTCTAGTGCAATGCAGCTGGAGAAATTCAGATTAGTATATTACACGTTATCAGTAGGGTTATGTGTGCTCAGTTCCCTTCTGCAGCTGGTGTCCCATACAGTGTTGTCTCTTTATTTAATAGAAAGATTTTGGTTGTATGATTACTTTATTTTCTTTGGGATGTTGAAAACTGAACTTGGATGACTTCCCAGCACCACCCATTAAAATGTCAAATACTCCCTTAGTTTGACTTGCCTGCAGCAAGGCACGAGTTTGAAGGACGTTAAAGACCTCTAACATACAACTGCTGAAGCAATAATTTTAGTTGACAGTTTAGGAATAACTGCCTACTTTTCAACTTCTGCTGTCCATAGAGTTGTCATCTTTCTGTGTCCTCCAGACCAGTAGTGGTAGAAGCATCTTTCATGTGATGGAACTTGTTCATTCAGTAGCCAGAAACACATACCAGGTCCTTCAGAATGAAGGATGCCAGTGGTGAGATGGTATTCCTGCAATGATTTTCTCATTAATCATCAAGACTGCCCAAGATCCTCTCTGTTCTGTTAGGAAACAATTCTTTTGTAAGGTTGGGTTAGCTGCCATTGAATTTCCTTGGTGGCAAACTATTTGCTAGGAGTTAATTCCATAACAAACAGGCTGAGCCACTTGAGGCTCAAACCACAGATGGGAAATACAGGCCAGTGTGCTCAAAGCATTTTCCAGGAGTGGAGGAACCAGACATCCTTGTCATCTTGTGAATCAGTTTATCAAAACAGGAAGTGCCAGTGGTTCCACTCTGGAGCTGCTCTGTTCTGTAGTGTCCTCCTAGCAGGACTTCCCTTACTCCCATTGCCCCTGGCTTATCCCAGCTTGTTCCAGGAGTCTCCCCATCTTGATCTCACACCACACAAAACAAGAGCCTTTCTATTGCTAGGTCAAGACTGTCAGGCTCAGCAAGGTCACATTAAGCTGCTGAGAATCCCTTCATTTTTATGTTGGCTCTGTTTGGCCCAGGAGCTCCTGTTGAAAGTGTCATGGACAACAGTTTTCAAAGAAATCTAGACAAGTTCCTGTGTAGTAAAAGGAAGCTAAATTTTGTATTTTATTTCTGTATCTGAGGATGGGAATTTTATGGGGTACAGTAAAGAACAATTTAGGATCTTACAGTGAGAAAAGCATAAAAGGAATGCATTTGCAGTACTGTCTGAAGATGTTTGTATTGATAGGAATGTATTTTGCAACCAGATTATTGTAACATGGATATGTAATTTGAAACATACCAGATTGCCTTTTTTGCTTATTTTCTGTTTAGTGTTTAGATTAGAAATGGTAAAATGTGGGTTTCAACCAAGCATCAATACAGGGATTAATTTTGCTTTCAAGAATTGGTTTCTTTCCTTTTTTTTTTCCCTTGAGCCAAAACAAAGCAGGTAGATCCTTCTTTCTGATGGTACTATTTTGAAGCAGTCCTAAGGAGTCAGTTAGGGAGTGGGTTCCTCTAAACTAGGTTAAAAATCAAGCATGTCCTTCTCCAAGGACAGAGGTTCCAAGGTTGGGAAGATACAGTAACTTTCATGAAATGTTAGGTGAAGTGTTTTTAAAGTGTTGCAGTTGATACAGAATTTAATTAAAATAAATGTAGGGCTCGACTTCAAATGTGTTTTAAAATACTAAATATTAAAATAATAAGCAGCTATTTGTTAGCTTACCAAAATCTAAAACTGACTTAGGTAAGGGTCTTTTTATAATATCCTTAATGTTTATAAAAACGCTGTGATAGAAACACTTTACTTTTCTTATTTCTAAAGCAGATAGTACCATCCTTTAAAAAAATTACTTGTGTGCCATAGCCAAGTCTGTGTAAAGAAAGAATATCTTTATAATGTCCTTAAAATATGTATGTTTTGAGTTTACAGCACAGTATGGGAATTTCAGGATATCTTGAGTAAAAATCTGATTCTCTTTAGATTAATGGTAGAGGGGGCAGTAGTCACCTCTGTTAGGAGAACTTCTGTGGTGTAGATGTGCAGAGGGGTTCATGGCTACACTTTACTGTGCTTCAAACACATTTTGTTGTTCTAAGATCTGAAATTCCTGCTCTCGTTCAAACATGCTCATTCAAGTTGCTGGTGTTTGAAAAACAATTATTTGTTTCAGTTGGCAGGTAAAGCATATGAAAGTTTTTTACAGAAACAGTTCAGTCCTAGGCTTTCAGTGGGATGAAAGTGAAGTGATAAAGGTCTGCCTGTGCAGAGGAGAGTCCCTGAAGTCTTTGAGATGGCAGTGTAGGAGAAGAGGGATATTTATACAGGTGTTTTGAAGTTCATGCACTTTGAGTTGTTTTGGAATTTGCAAGTGTACACTTGCAATCTGCTCAGTTTCCCCTCCCCTCAGTAAATTTCATTTGCTGAATGTTTAGTGATACCACCAATCTCTGAATTAATAAGACTTTTTTAATGGGGAAAGGGACATGAAGTTTGGTTCATTGGTCTTTAAAATTTGCACAGGCACCTATCAAAGCCACTCTTATCACTTCCCTCTCCATGGGTTGAGATAAAGACCGGGAGAGGTCACTCACTGGTGACCATCACAGGCAAAACTTGGGGATATTAATTGAATGTCTTACTAACAAAATCCGAGAAGGACAAGAAGTAGAAATCTTAAAAACACCTTCTTCACACTCCTCCCTCCTTCCCAGGCCCTACCTCCCCTCTCCAGCAATGAAGGGAAGTGGGGAATGGGGCTTGTGGTTACTTCATCAGACATTCCCGCTGCTGCTGCTTAGGGAGGAGAGTTCCTTCCCTGCCCCACAGACTGCTACAACCTGGGTCACTCTTCCCTGGGGCACAGTCCTTCATGCACAGCCTGCTCTGATGGGAGTCCCCCATGGGGTCACTTGCAGTGTGCAGGTCCCTGCCAGGACCCTCTCCAGCACAGGTTTCCCGTGGGTTCACAGACTCCTCTCGGGCATTCCCCTGCTCTGGTGTGGGCTCCTCCACGGGCTGCAGGTGGATCTCTGTGTCCCCGTGGGCTGCAGGGGCACAGCTGCCTCACCGTGCCCACACCACGGGCTGCAGGGGAATCTTCTCTGGTGCCTGGAGCGCCCTCCTGCCCCTCCTCCTGCACTGACCTTGGTGTCTGCAGGGTTGTTTCTCTCACATATTCTCACTCCTTTCTTCCCTGGCCACGGGAACATCTGTGCAGTAACATTTTTTCATTCTTGAATGTGTTATCTCAGAGGCATTATTATCATTCCTGACGGGCTCGGCCTTGGTCAGCAGCGGGTTTGTCCTGAGCCAGCTGGCATTGGCTGGACAAGCTTCTGCCAGCTTCTCACTGAAGTCACCCCCTTAGCCCCCTGCTACCAAAACCTGGTAACACAGACCCAGTAAATTACTGCAGTCTTTCATCTGCTGGTTTGGTTTCAGTATGGTTCTTAACTCAAAATGTGTGAAAAATCTCAGAAGAAAAAAGGGAAATGAAAAAATACTTAGGATGTGGTAGAGGATTACAAGATACTATACAGGGCTTGATAGAAAAGGTTCAATAATGATGGCTTTTTTTTCCTCTTTCTCTCTGCCAAAAATAATTTTGTATTCTCTTCAACTAGCAACAAAAATTACTTCCCGTTATGGAATCTGTGGTTTTCCTGTAACCTCAATTTTTCCTTCACAGATTTAATTTGAATCAGTCTTAATTCCATCCTATTAGAAGTGATTCATGTAAGCTGAAGAATTCTGAAAGAAGGTTTTGATAATGAAGATGGGGGAAGGACTAAATCACCCCTAGATGGAATAACTGCCTTGACAGAAGTAGCATAAGAAAAGGCAGAATGAGACAGTTTTATGAATGTGATGTTGAATGACTGAGGAATAATTGAATTGCTAAAGATAACACAGAGATGACTTAGGAGGAATATGGTTTTATTTTTAAGATTTTTAGCTTATGGAACTGTTGAGACATCAGAGGAGATACCTTCGAGATTAGGGATGATGGGAGGGTGGGGGAAATGTTTGCAATAAAAAACAGTGTCCAGGTCATCCCTGTAATACTGAGTATGGGCAGTTTGTCATACACCATGATGGTCAAAGAGAAAAGTAGGAAACTAAGTGAAATTCATAGAAGGAATATATCATATAATCTCTGTACCTTTTTAGTTTCTTTATGTCTTAGTCCACTTGCTTTCTTACAATATGGAGAGAAAAGCAAAGATTGAATGAAAAAAAAATTACAGATTTTATTAGTTGAATGTGAACTTCACTTAGTCTAAAACCAAACCAAGCATCTAACGTATGTGTTGATGTTCTCCTGTCCTGAGTCGTACTGTGCAAGTTATTGAAAAATGTTTCATAGAGTGTTTAAAATAACCATTTTGCTCTGAGAAAAGAGCTGGTGTAGTTGGTTGATAGGAAGTGGGAGATTTTTAATCTCATTAATCTCATGACCAGAAAGCTCTTGTTTGCTTTTTAATTTTGTGTGGGGGAAAAAAAAAAATAAAGGTATTGCTTTAGCACTTCAGTGCCGGTAAATAGAGGATTATAACTGTTGAAGTAAACATTACCTTTGAACTCTGCTTTTGTCGACCTATTGAAAGGTTACTGTGTTTGGATTTGGAAATGTCTTTGAAGGTAGATTTGATGAAAGTATATTGTTCAAACTTAGGAGGAGTATTTGTGTGCTTGTGCATGCCACATTGTTTCTGTAGTTATTTAACCAAGCGGATCTACAGTGCACTTAGAGTTTAACTTAAGTTTGCATTAAAATCTCTTTTTATCTCAGCAAGAGTTGCAGAACACTAACAGGGTAAGACAGCACTCAGACGCATCCATTTTGAGTCCTGGAAATTTTTCCCAGAGCAATAATACTTTCTTACATATGTCACATTGAAATTAAGTGTTGCAGATGAAAATAGATGCTGAATGCAGCATATTATTAATTTTACGTTATTTGTCCTGTGTAAGCACTTTCTTAACAGAACAATCTAGTTTAGTATATCCACTATCTGTGAGGTAACTGTAGGTGAGCATGTCATGCTTTACACATGAGCATTTATCACTCTGATACTGAGAATATCTGAGCACTTTGCAGGTTCTGTGTAAGATAATGAATGATTCTAGTTCAGGCTGTTCTAAACTTGCCACTGATAATACTTGCTCACTTCTTTGCCCTTGCTGTGAATGTAGTAACCTCCTCGAGTTCTGTGCCTGGAGTTTGTAATCTCATAAAAAATACCCTCAACGTAAGTTTCTAGGGCGAAGTTAAGGCTCACAGATGACAAAAGTTAGTCAAATATTCATTAAAATTCATAAGAAAAGAGATGTTGCAATTTTAAGTTATAAGGGTAGTATAACTAAACACAAAGACTAAACCTAATAGGTAAATGTAATTTGCAGATTAAGATATATAAAATTTTGTTTCAGTAGTAAGAACACTTAAAAAAAAATGTTTTTTTATAACTTCTCCCTGCTACAGCAGTCGTCTAGAGGGGCATAAAGGAGCAGCACTTAGAATTTCACTTTTTTGTCCCATCCAGCTATTAAAATGCCTCTTTGGAAGTCTGATGGAGACCACTCCTTTGAGGGTATTTGTGTTATTTACAGTGATTTGTGGGAACAGCTAGGCAGGGAGTTTCTCCACTCAGCAGAATACAGTTCCTCCGTGGGCATGGCAAGCAGGTGAGGAAAATGAGGATTAAGGCTTACCTTGCCAAGCAGCATTTTGTATTAGCAAATCTTCATGATGTTGAACTTGCCAGTCTTGTCTCTACTATCAAAGAAAGCTCATCTCTCAGCCATTGCAGTGGGGAGTGCTGAATTCCATACTTTAAAAATTATTTTGCTTGTTTATGAAGTAGTATTTCCAAGTGTGTTTTTTATCTTGTTCATGAAACAACATATGAATTCACTTGACCAGCTGTTACCGTCTGAGTAGCAGAACAAATAATATGTCCATGTTGACAGTTTGAAGTGTTGTGAGGGCAAGCAGTTTGCCTCTTGTGAAATGCTCTTCTGTCGGCCTTTTTAAATACTAGATCACATGTCACTTGCTCTAAAAGGGACACCACAGTCCCTTAGTCACATACCAGAGGGAAAGGGTTTGCAGATGTGTAAGCAGACAGATTTCCCCTGTGTAAGGGCATCACCACTTGCAGTCTGGAGGGGTTTGTTTGTATTTTTGGCTGAGGGTTGTCTTAAAAAATAATGTTTCCTGTCTGTTCTCAGTAATTTGAAACTCCATTTTCCAGGTGTAAATTAAAAGGAAAGGAGGATTTAAAAGCTTCTTTCTGTTACTCCTTCCTAAATTTATTTATTTTCAGCTCTGTATGGAAAGTGTATCCATTAATAACTTTCACGTCCGCAATGTGAGTGTGAGGAGTGAGGGCTCCGTGCATTATCAGGTTGACTCTTCTGACCTTGGTAATTACTAATCTATGCAATCGGGCCTTTCTGAGCCTTGTCAGCCTTGCTTGTTTAGCGTTTTATTTATTTTATTGGTTTCTACAAGTCCTGAATAGGAAAAGGGGATTTAGAGAGAAAACACCAAAAAAAAAGAAACTCAACCCTATGTTTATTCTTAAGGGGTGGAGGTCTTCTAGAGGGGAGCTGGCTTGCAGAGGGGGAAGACAGTATTCTTATGCTAATCCAGGCTCTGGATAAGGAGCAAAGCAGCCGTGCAAACAATGGAAGTGGAGCCAGAAAGTCTGCGCTGCAGTCTAGCACGCCTTGAAAAGCATGTCAGGCCGGGCGCCTTGGGCTGCCGGGAGGGGCCGCGGGGGGAGCGCCTCCCGCTCGCTTTATGGAGCTGGCGGCTGGCCAGCACACTTGGAAAAATCTTACTACCTAGAAAACAAGAGTTAAGGCTGGAAAAGGCGAGGGCAAGAGGGAGAGAAGTACTTTATAGTCTTGGTTTTTTTCACGTTAAAAAAAGCTAACCCCCAAACTCTGTATTGAGTTGTCTCAGCTTTGTTGCTGCTGTTTTCTCCTTTGTACCAAAAATTGAAATTCGGGTGATGTGTCTTTTAAATAGCAGCCACGTTTTCTTAATGTTGTGCGTGAGAGAGGTAGGCTTTAGCAGCTGGGAAATGAGCTTACACCTCCCTCCTGTGGGCGAAGTGCTCGGGCTGGGAGCCGGGGCTGCGGGCTGGTTCCTGTCCCTCCTCCTCTTCTGGGACACACCGATGTCACCGACATGGGGAAAAAGCACCTCTTTGTCCGGCGTGCTTTCTTACTGATTGAAGTCAGTGACCAAAAATACGGGCTGTTTTCCTTAAGGCATCGTGAGATGAAAAATGTGCTCTTTGAGCTCCAAACAAAAACCCAGTTTCTGCAGAACTCTTCCTCGCGAGTTCCGTAATTTGCATAATCACCTTCACTTTGGAGACATAAAGAAATTGTGAATTTCTTCTAGGTTGGGCAAAGGTTATAAGTGTAGCAGAAGCCAGCCAAGATCATGACAGCTAAGTAAAATAAGTGCTTACCCTGTTAGTTTTTTGATCTGGGTTTGTTTTTTTTTTTTCATAGATTGATGAATAGCTGTCCTTAAATTATGAAAAAAATACTGTAAGGTTGAGAAAACATTCATTAGTCTTCATAGTGCTAAAAGGGATGTTGCATATTAGAAACTCTTTCTATGAAATCATTTGCAATTTTGAAGGCACTGGCACACTTATTTTAGGGTCCTTTTTCCACTTCTAAAAATGTGAGCAAACATGTATTCAGGATTGAGACCCAACTTTTTTCTTTCCTCTGCCCAGGTGTATTATTTGTGTCAAATTATTGAAACTCAGAGCCAAAATGTGTGATAAGTCTCGTAGGCAGTATAGTATGACCATTATATTTTTAATAGTGACATGTAAAATTTCTAACAGTTTTGATGATTTTTTTCCCTTGCTGCTTATGTTTGGTGAACAAAACAATGTTTCTTATGAACGGGATCTAGAAGGTTTAAGTTATGATTCCCCCTTTGGAGCTATAACATTTAGAGATGGAATGCATTACATGTGGAGACTTTTCTCCTTTTTCACATTGACTTGGTATGACAGTAAGGAACTAGCAAAAATGATAAATAGATCATAAAAACATATGAGAAGGATAGCTTCTGGGTAGAATAGCAGAGGTTGATGTCATTTATTGTGGAAAGAGCATGGGTATCCATTTGCTAATTGTCTTAAGGGCAGAAGCTAAGCCGGCTAATCACCAAAGTGAAGGAGTTGAGAAAAGAGGGAAATGGGTCAAGGTGAAAAAAAAATCATGTAGTGAAATTTTGTCTGAATATGTTCAAATAAGAGAATGTGTCATGTTCGTAACACATTAGGATATGTCTGAATACCTGATTGCAGTGGGAAAACAATTTTGCTGTATGTCATTGCAGTTAATTTAATTGAAGAAACTTTGCAGCAGTTAGTTAATTGGACTAGCAGAGTAACAGTAAGACGAGCATTCAGGAGTCCAGTGAGTGGCGTCCCCAATTACCTAATTTTGCTGGGCATGGTAGAAAGCATCTAGGCTTTAATTTCTTCACAGTTAACAACTTTGTTTATGAAACAGACAGATATATCATAATTTAGTACTTTGGCTTCTAAATTCTGCTGTGATGTACCTGTTTGATATTTGCCAGCAGTGGGAAATCTTCCTTTCAGGAGATATCTGTTTGACTGTCCAACATGGATTTTGGTGGCTTTTCCCACTGGTCAGAAGTAAGAAGTCCTTTTCTAAGACTGAGCTCCCCTGCTGCAAAAAACCTGTTGGGGTCTTGTGTTTTTTTGGATGAACAAATGTGGTGCAGTGCATGTGTTCTAAACACGTGGTTCTATATGTACTACAGAGAGAATTAAAATTTAATTTTTCTGTATTTGAGAAGTATGTAGTACACGCAAATGTGCATTATTTATCATTTCAGATTTCACTTCAGTTTCTAGAGGGAGAAAAGACTTTTGTATAATTTACACAGTCTCTTGGCTTTTAAATGTATGCAATCAGGAATAGTTTTAAATAATTCTTACACAATCCACAGGTCAGGGGAATTATTTCTGTGAGCTTGAACAGATTAGTGACTAAACAAATAGGGCCTGAAGTTGTTGCTGATGGCCATGTAGCCAGCTGGCTTGCAATAGCCAGCAGTCTTCTCCGTCAGTTGTAGGATTTCTTGGCAGATTTTGGGGATGGATTTACCTTGGTTGTTTAATTTAACATATTTGACAGCACTCAAGCATGGGTGGTTTGAGTGTTTCATTGTGACACTTTTCTACAATTTGTGTAAGCATGCCTTGCAACAGAATAATAAAAACACATTTAAAAAGTAGGTTTGTGCAAGTATTTGACATGAAATATACAATCTGAAACATTCTTCTTGTTATGGGCTTGGTAAAATTTGACTATTTGACTTTGGATGAACTGAAGCTAACTGTAGTTCTTTTTGTATTAAGAATATTGAAATGTAGTCCCAGATCAGTCTGTTCCTATCCTGACACCTGTAGCTACATGAGATCGTGGCCTTTGTAAACTGAAGAGTAATTAAGTTTTTGGACTCTGTTTAGTCTGAAAATCTGCCCTACAACCTGCTAACCAGTGATTAGGAATTGCCTTCTAATTTCTGATCTAAATGAATTTTAATGGCTAATCCATACCTAGTTGTTGAACCAGTAATTTTCTTAAGGTTGAATAGCTGTGTGTCTCTCATGGTGTTTATTTCTGTTACATTGTCAAAGTGTAGTTATTTACCCATCAGTTTTAACTGTCTTAATTGTATTCTTTTCTTTTCTTTTTATCTCTAAATGTCTTTTTTTCCTTGAGATAATATCCTTCCGATGGATGTTGAATTTATCAATCATATTGTCTCTGTGCTGTTCATGCCTTACTGTTTTCCCTGGGAAATTTCCCTAAGAAATACTAGAGTTGTATTTGTGTCTTTCTTCCAGCCACATCACATGGATGTGTATGGTGTTCTGTAATCAGTTGGTGTCTTTGTACATAGCTATCTCTTATGTGTGAGCTTCTAGTCTGTGTGAAGCAGAAATTCCTCAGAGTTACCAATATGCGTGACTTTCCCAATTTCATCCTGTTGTACTTCATTCCATTTCTGTTACTTCAGTTCTTCACATGATCCAAATCTTCCTGCGTAAAAACAACACTCAGCTGAACTGACAATTTATGTTTGTCAGCATTTTTTTTAAAATTTTTGCTTTCTGTGCTTAGTTCATTAATGAAAAGGGTGAGTATTCTTCAGTCAAGCTGAATCAAGAATCAAGGTCCTCAAATGCCATTTGAACTAGGCTGCTAATCTCTGTTCTTGAAACTACTTGTCTGCCCTGTAGTGAATTCTTTACTGTTCTTATAATCCCTCTTTTCTTCATCCAAATGAGTAATTTTCTTTGTGGCACCATATCAGGTTTTTTCATAATCTTCCAGGGAAGTTGTTGTTGCACACTGACTTAGACTGACAGTTCACTTTATCTCTGGCATTCTGTTCATCTCGAAGTCCTGTTCAAAACTGTACCTGTGATTGAGGTAATATGCTTCCTGTTACCTAAGTTGCTTCTTGCCCTAGTTACACATCAGAGAACCATTTACTAAGTTTTAGTTTTGTTGTGTTTAAATACATTAACTTGGTGTTACATGTACTGCTGCAAATGGTTTGAAATATCTTGTCTGTTGAAATGGATTGTGTGTTCTAATTCTTGTGAAGTTTAAGATTGACACTATTCCATGTGTTCCCCTTATACAATACTGTCTTTGTTCTTGCATTCCGCACTATCATTCTTTATTGAAATTTGGAACAGCATAGCTCACTTGGTTTGGGGATCATGCTGTTAAAAATATTACATAGCCACATGTAAAGAACAGTTACCACTGAACTCCATGCTTTCAGAGTTGGTTTGGGCCATATGACAGATCTTGCACACTTCAGCTTATGTATCTGGAGTCATACAGAACATAGGGCTGGACTGCTGCGATAGTGCCGTGAATTCTCTGCTGAGTTCTAGTTTAGAAAAAACCCACAGTTTCAATAATAAAAGCATTTTCTTCAATAAACTGCTACTAGGAAGGATCATGAAATACAGTGCAGAAAAATCAGGTGTTATCATTGATGAATTTATTACTTTTTAGTGGATTATAGTTGAATGCTTCTTTGTGGCTACGATAGAAAAGAGATTGAGAACTTCAAAATCAACTGATTGGCTTATGGGTTTGAATCTCTTCAGCATCATTCTGTTGGCAGAGTAGCATTCCAAGTGTTAATTGGTGCTTTAATATATTTGAAGGGGTTGTTTATGTGTCATTCTAAACTGTTTTATCAGGCAGGTTTTGAAGAAATAGCAGCTGTTGCTCTTTCAGTTTTGTTCCTTAGCCAGGGCTGCTAGTCTTCCTGTTTAATAGGAGCCTGGAAGGGTATTTTTTGTTTAACAATGGGGAATTAGAATTTGTTCTCTTTGATTTTTATTACATGGTTTTATATACAATGATATTTTATATATATATATGTGAAAAGGGAAATATTACTGGAGGGAAGATTGAGGTACAAAATACTGGTGGAGGGCATTATTTTTTGAATAGGCTTGGACAGCATTTCTGGAAAGTACCTTAGAATATGTCACACAACAAAAATCACCATGAAATTGGAGTGAGTTGCATTAAAATGGTTTATTTCTTTCATTTCTTCTTGGGGTTTTTTGGTAACATGCTGTGTGGTATAATGGCAAATACATGTTCCTGTGCCAGTGTGCCCTCTGGTGAACGGGAGGGGCAAGATCAACAAGCCTACTCTTGCAATGTACAACAGTGCAAATATATATTCCTTCTGAAACTGGACAAGACAGAAATTATTTCTAAAAATACTTTAAACAGACTATCACTGAGATTTAGTTGGTTCTGCTTGATAGAATACTGTAAATAAAGCCTTTGTTGTTATTGCTGCATAAAGCTGTTGGCAGTTTTCAACTTCCTAATGTTTTATTGAGGATTGCAAGTTCATTGCCGTTGAAACACAGAATTAAGCATTAATACTTCTGCACTTACGTTGCTGGTCTGATGTTTTATAGCTAGAAGGATGTTCCTTATTAAGTGTCAGAATTGGTGCTGTGTCTTGTGCATAGGGAACACTAAAGAGTGAATATCTCGCTGTCACATCGTTTCTCCCTCTGCCTGGCCGGGAAGTTTACTTTGAAGTTCCCGGTGCTCTGGACATTTGCACAGTGCATGATCCCCAGTCCATCCCACCACAACCTGGCAATAATCCTGGCCAGGGCCGTGGCTGCCGTGGTGCTCGGGGTGCCTGGCTCCCTCTTTGTGACTGCATTAGGGAGAAGTCACAGACGTGTGAAAAGTAGGCCAGGGGTCGGGGCGGCGCGCCGTGCCCGCCGCAGTTGGAAGTGACGGACACCTCCCGGCTCAGCCGCTAATTTGCCTCCATGTTAAATGCCTCCGAAGGCTCATTAAAATGAAAAGTCCTTGGGTCTCGCCGACAGACAGATTGAGTTATTGATGCTGGAAGCGGCCACCAACAGTAATTGCTGCCCAGCCCCGAGTGAACGCCCGTTCTGGCATTCATGAGCAGTGCCAGGCTGACAGGGGTCAGGGGGGTCAACCCCACCAAAACGAGGCCGGGGAGAGGCAAAATCAGGGCTCTGTTCATCTCTGTGCAGCTTCGCTTTTGTTGCAAGGAACCATTGAGGTGTTCAAGCTGCTTTTTAGTCCTTTGAGGCCCAATTACACTCCCCTTGTGCATCACCATTGAAAAGTTCTGCAAGTGGAACGTGACCGCAACTACTGCAGTCTGAAAAGATGACTTCTTACTCAGTTTAGCTGTCTTAGCTGTGCATTCACCCACTGCACAAGAGTGGAATTATTGTTTTATTTGTGGAACAAATGGAGTATGCATATGGTAGTATAGTTTTTCAGGAGGAATTAATTTGCGCTCAGCTTGGAAATCCAGGATGTCACGATTTTAAAATTGCAGTTAGTGTTGTCTTTTTGTTATTGTTGTTTTAAAGATGCAGTACTCTCCTAGGAGAAAAAAGTAACAAGATAAGTATTTTAAGTAACCAAACTAACTGTTAAATTTAGTGCAAATTTGGTTTCACCCAGCAGAGAGGGGTATTTTCTCAATAAAGCTTCTCTACCAGCAGTTTTCAATAGGTGGCCTAACATGGTATTACTGTTTCCTCCCCAGTATTTTGGGAAGTCACCACTTGAGTTTAATTTTTGTGGAAAATAATTAAAATAAGTTTTCATTTCTGTAAAGAAAATAGGTTTCAAACAGATTTACATGTTACATCTGTTGAATGCTACCTCTAACAGCTATATGCAAGACTAAAATTATACATCTGTGACCAGTGAATTGACATATCTAATATTTTTATAGGAATGTAAAAACATCCCTGTGGGTTGTTACCAAAAGTTTATATTTCAGAAGAACCCTGCTATTCAGTTAGATAGTAAACATAGCTGATGTTTTCAGTTACTAAAGTTAATAAACACATGGGGGTTTTTTGTTGGGTTTGTTGGTTATTCTCAGCAGGATGACCACCTTGAGGGTTTTTTTTCTTGCTTCACAAATACATGAAGTTTTTAAACATTTTGTTTTATTGTATTTTCCAGGAAACAAAGGTGGAAAAGCTACAGAAGCATCCTTACAGTCCAGCACCGAATCCTGTATTAGGCTTCACCGAGCAGGCCAAGCTTTGCATTTGTCAAGCTGAAGGGCCGGTCGCCCTGCACAGGAAGGATTAAAAGTGAACAATGACTCGATTGAGAGTTCATGAGCAATTGCTTGGAGCCTATCTGCTTATCATTCTCCATGTTCAAGGTAAATATGAGCTAGTTGAAATAAGCTTATCTTTCTGATTTGTAACAGAGTTGTGTGTTTTCCAGTGGTGGAAGTAGGATGTGTTTGTTTTGGAGTTTCTTTTGCAGACAGGTGACTTTTCTGGCCTGATGTGCTATATGGATGCTTCCCTAAAAGGAAGGACATTCTAGTGGGCATTCATTGTAGTATAGATTAGGTCTATTTTAGCAAATAGTTAATAGAAGCAATACCAAAAATGCCTAGTATGCCACGGAGCAAGTTGGATGAGCAGCAGAAGTGAAGGTTTGACACTGTGGATTTCAGTTCCCTCTCTGTGTGACTATTTGATTCTCTTTAACTTGACCCACTGAAGAACTTGCAGTGTGCAGTTCTCTACACCTTCTGATGCTCCCAGCAGCCTAGAGGTAGTGTGGCATAATTAATCTAAATTAACTTGTTGTGCCTACTTAATGGGCCAAGGTGACACTATGGACTATTCACAAATACCTTCATTTTCAGTTAGTGAAGATACTCACTTGTGGGTCTGTTGTCTTTCTATACACCAATTACCAAAAACTTCTGGAAATCCAGTTATCATTAGAACTTTAACTCCTCTGTCATATTGGAACAAATTGCAAAAATAAATATGCAGCAGTGCCCTGCACGTCCAGCAGGCACATAGAAATTAGTCAATATTTATCATTTTACTCATAGGCAATAGCAACTGAAGGATTATTTTTTTTCTCTCTAGATACAAATAGAAATAATGATAAAAATATACAGGTCTTTTAGTGGCTTAAAATTAAGTTACATTAACTCCTTCCATGATCGTGGTGATTAATAACAGTTCAGTGAATGACTTCTAAAAAGTAATATAGATAAATTAACTTTAAAGACTGAACATTATTTTTCAGCTTCAAAAGAAGAAATTGCCTTATCTTAGAAATTTTCCTGACTTTCAAATCAATGCTGAGAGAGTTCTGCAAGCCATGGAAAAATTGAGATTATTGAAATGTTGTTAGTTCTTTGCAAGTTGCTTAAGGGCATTTCTTCAAATGTGTGAAATGTGCTTGGTTTCCAGGGGTGGTGAGGAAAAAACCAGTCAAGTCTCTCTGCTTTTCCCTAAATTCATGGGGGAGGAAAGAATTAAGATCATAGTCATAAAGCATTTGAAGTTTTTATAGGAAAGAGACAATCTAAAGTGAAAAGTTTAAACAGTTGAAAAAGTTTCAGCAAGGAAAATACACGCTGGATTTTAGAAAAATGAATCATAAAGCAATCAACAGAGGTGAAAAGGATTCATTAGGAAGAATTGAAGAGAATTTGTGTGATTTACAGAAAGAGGAAAGAAAAGCAGAGAAAATAGAAACCAGTGTGTGTACTTTCAGTGTCTGGCATGCAGCTTAATGGTTTGCTCTCTTGGGTTTTTTTTGGAGGCTTCTTCAGAATGTTAGGAATTTCAGAGCTTACCAAGACCTGAGAGAATGATAAAAGCAAGTATGTCTGTATAGCTGCATGTGTATATACATACCAGATTTCCTAACAGGTAACTTGAAAAAGCAAGTGGCTGCATGTGTTGATTACTGTGAAAATATTCTTACAATAACAACAGAACCAGAGGTATTTCCATGGCATTGGTGAATAGCTGCAGTTTCTCAGGTTGGTACTGTGCAGCAGGGGAGCCCAGTGGTTACCTTTTGGGTTGTATCTTTATAGCTTTGGGACTTCTTCACTTACTTTGAAAAATAGTCAGAAACAAGCCTGGGTTGCAGATGGCCAGATTTAATAGCAACCTCTTCAATTAAAACATTTTGTATTTCCTTTCTTGCTGTGGAAGGCCTTTGCAGTAGCCTTAAGTCTATGACTTGCACTGCATCTTCATCCACCTCCTTTGTCTGATCTAAGGCAAGAGATTTTGGGCTTCAGCTGCACTTGTGACTGCAGTGAACAGGCTTTGTCTTCCCAATAGTGCAGGGTTTTCATGCAGAGAACCAGTTTTACTGCCGAGTAGAGTTCTTCCTTTGTTGTTACAGTGCATTGATGGGCACATCTGATCAATGTATGTAGCAGTAATAAAGTGCTTAACATCTACTTAAACATGTTCTCATAAATTTGGTACTTCATTGCTGGCAGTTTATTTCCCTTGTGGTTCATCACACCTTTATGTATTCTCCAGAGACACCACAGAAGACCAGTATTTTGATCCTTGTAAATTAGTTGACTAAAAATATATTAATACCACTTGATATGTATGAAGATATATTCAAAGTCAAATTTTAAAATAATTGGTGTTAATATTAAATATTAAAATGGACTTAAAGTTGCCACTGTTTGTTAGTGAATTAAAAAAAACCTATTTCGTTTTACTGCTCTAATTACTTATATTCAAATACTTGATATGGATAAGGTATATATTAAGATACATTTTTAAAACTTTATATATTTCAGGTGAAGTAGTTAACTGAATTTGAATGTATAAACTAATCTGAAACAAAATTCTAAAAGCCATAGAAGGAATTTACAGTTGTCAGTAGCTGATTCATTACTTGAAAACACTAGTTCTGTTTACTGGTGATTTCCCCATTTAATGGCTGCATTTGTCTTTAAAACATGGGCAGCAACAGTGTTCCTGTGAATTTGTCTAATTAAAGTTCTTCCAAGAGATTATTAAAAGTTGATCTATTTCTTTATTAGAATTTTGCATTTAGTTTTAAGTAACTTTATTTCTTAAAAGTCCATTTAATTTAAATTAGAATACAGTGCACTTTTTAAAGAAAGACACACAAAATTTTCATATCTCTGGCTTTTATGTTGAGTGCATAAGAGCTGAGCAGTCTTCAGAAGTGACATTTGGGGAAGGGAAGTGGGAGCAGAGGCCAAGGACTGCAGGTTGGGAAGCAGAGGAAGCAGGGGCTGCCTGTCTGTGTTGAACACTCCTGGGAGAGCTGGAAAGGCAGGAGAGAGTTTTAAACCAGTAGTCTGGGAACATGCTGTGATTTTTTAGGAACCAGTTCTGCTAGATGGAACTACCTCTAACATGCCTGGTCTTTGGAGATCACAGCCTTGATACATAAAAAAACCACTATAGGAAGAATTATGGTTAGAATGCCAAACACAGAGTTTGTAGAAGCATTTAAGATCCTTTCTTAACAGAACATGTTAAATCATTTTGAAAGTTTGTGATGGGCAGAAAGGTGAAATGTGCTTACTGGAGTGGGGGATTTTGCAGTATCTGCATCTTAAAGCAAGAAAAAGTAATTTAAAACTACCCCATCAAAATTTCATGGTATGTCTTTTTCATAAAGAAGGTATATCCAACATAAAGAGCACTGGTACAACTTTCATCTTTGATGAAAAGACTCCAGTTTGTGTCAGCACCAGCAGGGAGGCAGGTGAAGGGGTGTTTTTGACAAAGATTCTTTTTACTTAAATACTGAATTTCTTGGAGTTTACAAGCAGGGATCAGAGTAGCTACAAAGAAATGCCTCTAGCACTGTAGTTCTGCTAGGACAAATCCCTTTAAAGGATAATGTAGTCTGGAATAGAAATATTTTTTATGGGCAACACCTATATTATGAATACAGAAAGCTATCAAACAACTGCTATAGGCCATATTGGACCTTTATTTGTAGAGAAAGAGAAGATGCAATTAAGTAAGAAGCTGTAAGCATAATTTGGCTTTTGTATTTGTCTTCTTTCACTTACTGCTGTCTCTGCATTTCATAGAGCTGTTTCTATGGGTCACACAAATCTTTTCCTACATCAGAAGACTTAATGAAATTATATCTGTATCCTGGCATTGAGTAGCAAGCAGGTTAACTTGGGTTTTAGTGATTAGTAACACTGCAGTGTCACCCATGGTACATTTTTAAGATTTATCCATGTTAATATTCATATTTGAAGCATGCTTTCAAGTAGACTTAGAAATCTAACCTAGTGAGATTTTTAATATCGTTTGCTTCTTTGAAATACATTTTATAGTCTTAAGTTATTTTCTGTGATTGGAAGAAATAGTGCTTTGAATAATTTAGCAAAGGCTGGATATGATACATTGTCAGGCGTTGCTCTGCTTCAGCAATTTGCTTTATTATTAACTTCTGAAATTTTTATTTATTTTATTAAAATAAAGCTTAATTTTAAGCAGAAAACCATTTAAGTGTTGTCCTGTCTGTAACAGTTGTTTACGCTTCTGAAAATCTACAACACATGCAGTGTATGATGGGGCAGAGCAAAAGACAAAATCAGAACTTGAAGTCCCATCAGCTTTTTTCTCCTCAGTGTCTTAAACTGCAGTGAAATTAGGAGAATGTTCCACCATTACTCTGATATTTCATTGAATGTTGTAGCTTTGCAATGCAGTTAAATACACATTACAGAACAGTTGGGATGTTTAGAAGTCTATGGTACTGTCATTCTCAAGGCTGGGTAAACAGGCTAGAAGTGATCCAGGATCTTGAACAAGCCCTCCAGTGTGTGATAGCTCATTTGTTGCTCATATATATTATTATTTTGCCCTGTGCAGTTTGCAGGTGGAGGTTAGGAAAGAGTGGAAAGGAAGCTTTGCTGTGCCTGAAGTCTCTGGGTGCTGTGTTTCAGTGCACAATACACTGCACTTGCATCTTTGAAGGTTATGTGAGATTTGTGTATGTATGTTCCTTAGCTGTACTGCAGAGTGACAACGGCAAGTGTCATGGAAAAGAAGAGATTAATTACATCATCAAGTAGTGTAGTGTCACAAGATCTCTAAAAAATGATCCTCCTTTTCTTTGTCCTGCTCCCAGAACAGTGTGAATGCAGCAGTGCAGCAGTGGGAATGTCTGAGAGCTGGAGCTCTGAGAGTGAGGACATAAACCTTGAAGCAAGACGTTCTTTAGGCCTGTGCTTAATTCTCTCTTGTTCATTTACTCAATGTCTATTAACCAGGAAAAACAGCAGTGAACCATCCTGTGAGTTCAGGGCCATCATTTGCCCTCTTAACATCTAAGGTGGATGGAAACCAAGTCTTTCCACTCTTGATTCCCATCCCAATACCTAACAGCTTTAAGATGGATACTAATCTGCCTTGAAATGCTGAGGATGAATTGAAGTACTGCAGTAAAGGATACAGTTAGGTATCCTAGGTTGAGGCAATTAAAAACTGGTTCCTGAAGTAATCCCAAGCATCCTCAAAATTTTCCTATTCTCTTCCCTTTCCTCTTCTCTTCCTCTTCTACTTAAACTCCTGTCTAAGAAGATTTCTGCTTACAGTCTTAGAAAGTAAAAATGCAAGAGTGAAGTGGTTTTTTTTTTTCTTCTGTTCTTTGTGCAGTTCAGGTATTACCTGTAAGATGAAAGTAGGCTACTGTAGCGTTTCACATTACAAAAATAATGAAATTGTAGTCTGTTCTTGCTTTGAGTAAAAATCTTTGCCTATAGAAACTGAACAAAAGACAAAGATGCTGTTTCTTTGAGAATACAGTTATCTGTTTTGGATTTTATATGGTATGTGCTTTTCATAAGTCTTGTAATGCCATCCATCTTAGTAAATGAAGAGGGAAAGTGTATTTCATGTCACTTTTAGTATAAAAGGTTGGTATCCCTGTGGTCATATTTCAGTGTTAGTTTGCAGAGAATTATACTGCTTTAAAAGATGTTAGGTTTGACCGGAAGCCCAAGAATCTGTTCCGAGAGACACTGAGTTTCCTGGTCAGGTTTCTTTTCCTTAGAAAAACTGAAATTTTTATTGTGACCTCCATTTTTTTTTACTAATAACTGAATTTGTAAAAGCTTCTGCTGGTCCTGACTGGCTGCTGGCTTATCTTGCCAGCACTGAGCCTCACACAGAGCCTTGCTGTAATCTGTATCAGTGCAGGTGATAGAAGAGCTGTGAACAAACTATCTGCATTTGGTTCATACCTTGAGGATTTAGAGCTAAGGCAGTGGACAGAAAGAGATCTCCTTTTGGTAAAATTGTGCATGATAAAGCTGAAGGAGATGAGTAAAGATGTTCTCATCTCATATATTAATTACATAGCTTATTCCAAATGAGGCAGATAATGTTCATCATTTTTGTCCTGGATGTTCTTCACTAAGAAGAAAACAGATGGATATTTTCTTCTGAATGCCTACATTCACAAAAGCACTTTAATAATAGGAACAAGAACAAATGGTGTTTAAGTCTGCTTCTGTTGAGAAACTGAGGGCTCCTTGGAACATGATGTAGCCCTGTTTCTATTCTGTGAAAGCCCGTTTGGATGGATGTTCGTGTCATTTACTGAAATTTAATTTGCAAACAAGACTTACTTTAGCTGTGTTTTGAAGTATTAATGCATACAGACATCAAAAAAACCAAAAGATTTTGGAGTTACTACTGCTCTTCCATGAGACTGTGAATCTATAAAAAATTACTTCAGAAAATTAGAAAATTGCATATTAAGTATGTTCAGTCATGCATAAAATTATTCTTGTTGTGGTTATCAAGCCGTCAGCATTTTGGTTTTCTAAACACATGAATGAGAGAAGCTTTCTTCAGAAAATTCTAACCAGTTACACCACTACTTTCCTGCCCTACCTCAAGAAGAGAAGATATTTTTCTGTTTATATTGATTATGGTTGGAAGAGCTGCTGTTAGGTACAAATTATGTCAGCTAGATATTTCTAGAATAAAATTATTAACTCAAATTTCTACCATAAGCTTGGGAGAGGAGATTGCCTTCAATTATAATTATTGTTGTCATGTTTTGCCTGTAAAACTCTTGAACAGTTGTCAAAGAGATGCAGACTTTTTTTTATTTTTGGTTTTTTTTTTGCGTCCAGGTCAAAAGCCAGACAGCATGCTTCATGGTACAGGAATGAAGACAAATTCTGACCAAAAGAAACAAGCAAATGGAGTAACAGTTGCTCCAGAGGACACCTTACCTTTTCTTAAATGCTACTGCTCAGGACATTGTCCAGATGATGCTATTAACAACACATGCATGTAAGTGCTGCATTCAGGATAGAGGGGCTCTTTGAAGAATATCATTTTGGGTTTTGAGAGAGCTGACTACCCATGGAGGCTGACCAGGGTTCTCTCAGGTGATCTGACCATAACTGTTATGTTCTGTGAGTGCTAAACCCCATGGTCATCTCTGTTTTCACCACACCTCAGAACAATTTGCAACTGGTCATTTTAAGCCCAGCAATGCTTTGAAGGACAGAGGTTTTAAGTAACCCTGTGGTATTTTGTGGCTGGGTGAGTATTAAGTGACCCAAATCCAAGCCTTCTGACATGACCACCTGTTTGCTTATTTCTTCACCTAGCAGTCAAAAAGGTAGTGTAATGTAAATAACATGGCCATTTACCCAGAATTCTTCTTGTTACATGTTCAGTAGTTACAAACTGTGAAGGAAAGGCAAGGGAAAATAGAGAAAAGCCTGTGGACATGTAGAGACAGGTGGGAAGTTTTATCTTCGTTAGGTATAAGAATCCTAACAGACTCGTGCACAGGTCATGTGCTTGCTTAAGGTGCCTTTTTTTTTTTCATGTCCTGAAACGTCCTTGTTTTTCTTTTTTTTCCTCTCCATTTGCAATTCCATGTTCAAGGCCCTTCTGTTTTCTTCCTTAAGAATTAATATACACAATTGAAAACCTAATACTTGCTCCTGTACTTTGAGTCTTCACTTTAACGTATGTTTCAGTCTTCTCTAGGGTGTTACTTGGCAGTTTTTGTGCCAGTTTTCTGCCAAGGAGGTAGAATAAACACTGCTATCTTTTTAAATGTAAACATGGCCAGTAACTTACAAACAGTTTAGAACTGAGAAAATGTTCCAGTATTTTGTCTTTCAAGCCTCTTGATATTTATTTATTGGTTTTTATTGCCCTCTAGTGTGTGCAGTCTGTATAGACCTTACTAATTTTTGTCTGACCTAGCAACTAATAGTCCATTATGCTGATAATAAAGCTATCAGTTAAAAACACAGTGTCTACGTGCAGGGTACATTTTGCCATTGTGCTTTCCACATCTGCATTTCTTTGAATTAATGTAAATAGATTTTTGGGAAACAAAATTATTTCTAAATTTGTTTTCCTTAGTATCTGTGTTGAGGGAACGAGTGAATATTTGTGAGAAAGCATCCCTGTAGTGTTCTATTTGAGAATACTGTGGGGGTCTCTTATTCTCAAACTGGATGGTAACCACTGTATTAAAGAATTTTTCTAGAAATTTTCATTCTAGAATTCCTAATGGGCTCGTGCTCAACTAATGCTGAATGCTGAATCATTTATTAAATGATAAACATGCTGGTAAAGCACATGTGATATGTTTATTGCAGAACTAATGGGCATTGCTTTGCTATCATTGAGGAGGATGAACATGGAGAACCCACACTTGCTTCTGGCTGCATGAAGTATGAAGGTTCAGACTTCCAGTGCAAGGTAAAAAAATGAGATTTATACCAATGCCTTACCTTATTTCATTTTTATGCCCTGGCCTTTTTTTATATGGCATTCTGAAGATGTTTCTAAAGCAAGTACTGCTACTATGATGAGTATAGGAGAAAAACTTCTAAAGGGATTGGAGTTTTTTGTCTTAAGAGCAGTATTTATTTAACATATGGTTAACTGGTTTTGACTAAGCTCAAGACTTTTCCCATGTATGAAATAGCAACTTCAGTAGAAGCCATCTATTTCTGAGCAACAAGTAAGCATTCCATGAAATATAAAAAATGCAAAACGGAATGTAGGCACTCAGAGATTACATGGTGATGTCAGTCTGCCATTATGCTGTGATCTCATACATTACATGGTGTGGTTGAAGTGCCTTTTAAATAAAATAGCTTACACTTGTGTCTGTGCTGTGTTGTAGCTGTAGCATCTCCTGTCCTCGTTTTAGCTTCAAAATCCCAGTGTTCACTGAATTCTCCTCCAACAGGACTCGCCCAAAGCGCAGTTACGTCGAACAATTGAGTGCTGTCGTACTGATTTCTGCAATCAGGATTTGCAACCAACCTTACCACCTCTTGATAGTACAGGTAAACACCTCCTGTGTGTTCACACTGCTAAAAGATGCTGTGTAGGTTCTGTTCTTCCTGATCAACAGCAGAAATAATGAGAAAATGTAATTACGATATTGCACAGATCTGGTTTTTTCCTTACTAAGTAATTTTTTATGAAAATCTGTACTACACTTCATTTTCTATTTTCAGTTTTTCTTTTTTGCCACTTTCAAGTTAATCTTTTCCTTGCTCTGTCGCTCATGGCGTTTTTTTTCTTGTTCTTAGTGTGTTCATATCTTGACTCCATGTGATCTTCTGATATGTTTTTATTTTGTTTCCACAGTCTGATCTCTTTTTAAAATGTTTTTCTTCATCTCTGCTGTGCTTTTACCATTATGAATGCCATCATAAAAACAAACTATTCAGACCTTGTTAACACCTCTTTATTGGAAATTCATTCTCTTCCTTCTCTTGTTCCCAGCAAAAATAGTTTGTTTTCATGCACTTATTCATTGCTGGGGAAGTTGTACTGGTCTAACTGTTGCTTTATATCAGAATCTTACTGCTCTTAATCCTTAATTTCTATTCCTAACAAACCAGCAAGAGTCAAACAAAACCAACAACTCCCAAATCTCAAGCTAAATCTTTCTTCTTTTTTTTTTTGTTGTCATCCAAATGAATTTATCTTTGCTTTTGTGGTATAAATACTTACTTTGATACACAGTATATGAAACCATACCTAAATAAACTGTTTACAATATATGTTTAATTAATAGGCTTTGGAAACTCTCTTTTTTTTCTTTCTATTTTTTCTTTCTTTTTTTTCTTGTCAAATAGATGGACTTTTTGATGGCAGCATTCGTTGGATGGCAGTGTTGATTTCTATGGCAGTCTGCATAATTGTCATGGTCATCTTACTTAGCTGCTTTTGTTACAAGTAAGGAAGCACTTTCTTTATTGGCAACATTTTCAATTTTGCAAATCAGTGTAAACAGAACAGTTATTTTGCAAATGTACTCTGTTAATCATATGTAGATTGGAAGCAATTGTAATACAATTTCACATTTCTGTGGGTAGCAGTTTCCATCACTAGGTAGAATGAAATGTTCATGGCAGAAAATTTAAGTGAATTTAATCCTTTTCTCTGGCTACAAAGTATTTACAGTTTTGTAAGCCACACGTGACTTTGATATAGCAGCTGGTAAACGGGAATATTTTCATATTTTTTATGCCTTTGGGTCTTCAGTCACTTTCAATAGTTAAATTTTATCTGCTTCTGAGATTTTCTGCTGTGTTTCAAAACTAAGGAATTGTCCAGCTGAGCTGTGGCAGTTCATTCAGGTGCCTCTGTCAGCCCCAGCCCTGTGCTGGAGGTGGTCACTGTTCTAGCAGTTTCCAAGGCCTGTGTCCACCTCAGCTGCTGTGGTTCAAGGTTCTGTCTGTTCATTTAACCCAAAATCAGCAATGTTGTGCTGGTAACTCTGGCTGAGAGCTGAGTATTAAAAATTCTGGGTTTCCACCTGATTGATAATCAGCTGACACACCTGAACATGCATTACAACAGGTTCTTAACATTAAAAAGCTATGTAAGTTACATTTCAGGAAAAGAAAAAATACAATAAAATCTGCTTCTCTGTTTTTCCTTTGAGAAGATGTCTATATATAAATAGCTCTTTTTGTAGATCAGTTTGTTACATATTTTAAGTGTTTTAGAGTTCAGCATAACTTCTGTTACTTTTGCAGGCATTACTGTAAATCCATGGCAAAGAGGCACTGTTATAATCGTGACCTGGAACAAGATGAAGCATTTATTCCAGCTGGGGAGTCACTAAAAGACCTTATCGACCAGTCACAGAGTTCTGGGAGTGGATCAGGGCTACCACTGTTGGTAAGTCATAAACTTAACATTTTTCTTGACTGAATTTCTCTCCATCACATACAAAGTTTGGTTTGGATCTAATGCCTAGAACAAAGCAGTTTGTTCATACAAAATGCTAATGCTTTTATGTGCCATTATGATGAAAGGTGAAGTACAAACTGAAGTACAAACTGAACATATTTAAAGCCCATCTTCACATAATTAATTAAAATGAAATGTCAAATTAGCTTTGTTACAAAATCTGTTTGTGTCAACAGAATTCAAAGAAAACTTAGAGCCTGCAGCCATTAAGTTGAAAATACAACAAATGGCTGATGAAAGTATCGAATTGAGTGAACTCAGAGATTTTAGTTTCTTAGTATCCACTGACCATTAAAATAGAAAAGCCAGAGAGGGACTTCTTACAAGGGCATGCAGAGACAGGACAAGGAGAAATGGCTTTAAACTGAGAGTAGATTTAGATGGAATATTAGGAAGAAATTCTTCACTGAAGATTTTGAGGCACTGGAACAGGTTGCTGACAGAAGCTGTGGATGCCTCTTCCCTGGGAGTGTTCAAGTCCAGTTTGGATAGGGCATTGAGCAACCTATTGCAGTGGAAGTTGGAAGTAGATGATCTTTAGGATCCTTTCCAACTCAAACCTTTTTGTGATAATTAGTCATAATTTTGTTCATTCACCATCCTATATAATACTTGCAAAAAAATTAGCTAGTGAGACAGATGACTATTTATGAATCAGAAATAAAGTGCAAGAGAACAGACCCTTCAGTTAGAAGTTGAGTTGACTTAAATCTTTTAGGGTTTTTTAATACCTCGGAGGCAGAAATAATGAGTCCAAAATTGGAATGTAAAAAACTTCATTGAACTAATTTTGCAATGGGATCAAAGTTTAAAGTAATCCAAGCTTGACAAGCAGCCTGGTTAACTGCTCTATTTCCTTCCTCCATCTTATACCCTCTTGTTTCTTATTTTTTTAAATTTTTTTTTTGTCTGCCTTAGGTTCAGCGCACTATTGCCAAACAAATTCAGATGGTGAGGCAGGTTGGAAAAGGGCGATATGGTGAAGTGTGGATGGGCAAATGGAGAGGTGAAAAAGTGGCAGTCAAAGTGTTTTTCACCACAGAAGAAGCCAGCTGGTTCCGAGAAACAGAGATTTACCAAACTGTTCTCATGCGGCACGAAAACATCCTCGGTAAGGGAGCAGAACAGTGCTCAGCTACTGGAGGGAGGCATGAGGGAGGAGGAGGAGGAGCTCTTAGTGGGCTGCTTGAGGGGTCTAAGGCAGCTTCTGTGGAATAACCAGATGGGTTTCTTTTAATGCATGTTAATAAAATGCTATTGAAAGGGCAGAATCTTGCTCCTCTTGGTTGGAAACGTGTCTGCAATCTCTTTGCTGGAAGGCTGGACTGGTAACCTCACGTACAGTTAGAATCAGAGCTTCTACATTGTTAGTTTTCATAAAGGGAACATGTATCTTCTGCTACAGTACAAGAAAATACAGCTTTAGGAGTTATCACTAAACCTACTGCACAAAAATTGTACGTACAAATAAATAGTAACTTGGTTTATACATTTCATAGGTTTCATAGCAGCAGATATTAAAGGCACTGGCTCCTGGACACAGCTTTACTTGATCACAGATTATCATGAAAATGGATCATTGTATGATTTTCTGAAGTGCACTACGCTGGACAACAGGGCACTGCTCAAGCTGGCCTATTCTGCTGCCTGTGGCCTGTGCCACCTGCACACAGAAATCTATGGGACACAAGGCAAGCCTGCCATTGCACACAGGGACCTGAAGAGCAAAAACATCCTGATAAAGAAAAACGGAACCTGCTGCATTGCAGACTTGGGTCTTGCAGTCAAGTTTAACAGGTAACAAATGTTCTGCCATGGGAAAACTTTCATGTAGTTTTTTTATTTAATGCACCAGATACCCAGTTTAAAAAGGCAGATGGAATCATTTAGTTGTGCGCTTTCGGGGGTTATTTTCAGTTTTGAGAGTAAAATGTTGTTAGTGAATGCTGGTAGCCATCATGATGAAAATTGATTGTTAATAAACAAAGAAAATACTCTTCTTATGGAAAATAAAACTTTTGTAGAGGAAATGGAGGCTGTTTGTTGGGTTTTTTTTATTCAAAACTAGGCTTTCATAGGAATTGCAGTCATGTAAATTCTTTCATTGAAAATTTGAGCAACATATAGGCAGTTGAAAATTAATTGAAGATCTGATACTTTTATAGTATTATTACATACTTTTGTTAGTTTAAGTTCAGTGGAGACAGAGAATTGTCTTTTTCGTAGTTGTGCAGTACAGGATTTCTCACCTTGTAACAGTCCACAATTCAGTAACTTTCTGTTGTTTTCATATAGTGACACAAATGAAGTTGATGTTCCCTTGAACACTAGAGTGGGAACGAAACGTTACATGGCTCCAGAGGTTCTGGATGAAAGCCTGAATAAAAACCATTTCCAGCCATACATCATGGCTGACATCTACAGTTTTGGGCTGATCATCTGGGAAATGGCTCGGCGCTGTGTCACAGGAGGTAAACTTGTAAATATTCTGTATAAGATCTACCCGGCCCTTCCCTCACTCTAGCAATGCTTCACCAGGAAGTAATGTAATTAGCTTGCTGTGTCATCAGGCTTGTTGTATTCTTTTAAAAGCAGTAGTAATAGTCTGGCACATTTTTGTGGCTCATCCTGGCTTTTCTTTTACTCTTCTGTATGCCTATGCATCTTCACCTGTATTCTTCTTCCATCTTATATTTCTCTGTGCTTCTTTGTAGCATGTCATAGATGAGAAAAAGCCAAATTCAGCATTTGGTATCAAAACCAAAGGCACTACAAGGAATTATTGTAGCTACTAAAGTTGATAATCATAATATTGGAGCTTTTATGGTAAATAATTGTTGTAGTGAAATTTTCAGATTTTTACCACAGTAAAACAGTGTGGTGAGTGTAACTTGGCACAAAGTCATTTTTTGTTATTGACTAAGGAAATCCAAGAGTAGATATATAGATTTATTTGTTTTAATTGTTGCTAATCTTTCACCATTATCTCCAGGTATTGTTGAAGAGTATCAGTTGCCATATTATGACATGGTGCCAAATGATCCATCCTATGAGGACATGAGAGAGGTGGTGTGTGTCAAACGTCTACGCCCGGTGGTATCGAACAGATGGAACAGCGATGAAGTGAGTTTGTTCATTAATATGGGATGCTATTTTAGTCCAATAAATACTAAAATGTTGGAAAGTAGGGACTGCATTCACACATTGTGATACTTTGAAAACCTCGTAGCAATAATAGGAAAAAGACATGCTTGAGATCAATTCAAAATACTGTATTTTTTGATGTATCTTTTCAGTGATCTGAGGGGAAGATACCCTTAAGCAGCATGCAAGTGTGTGAATACTGCCCGAGATTGTGTATTTTAGATAGTGGAATATATTCAGAGTTTTAATTGGAGCTAAAACTTTAGTTTTTAATTCACTTTATTAGTCTTAATGTATATAGCTTATTGGTTTGTGGCATAAGATATTTCATGAAAGATGAAGCAGTTGCCCTGTGTATTACTGTTACATCCCAGGACAATCTATGATGTAACTAAAATCCTCTCATTTATGTGTGTTTTTAAAGGGCCACAGCTTCAGCACAGTAAATAAGACATAACTATTTCACGTAGCAAGTTAAATATGCTATATCCGTTCTTCCCCGAGTCCTTGACTTTTATGAATTCCCAGTTTTGACCTTTTTTAGTGTTTTTTTTGACTGCTGAAAGAACTATTGTCACATCTTCATTTTCCCTGAAAGAATTCTCTATGGTTTTCCAGCCATATATGTGGAGATTTTTCTGTTTATTGCTGCCATATTTGTACCACTGTCCCTGAGTTGTACAGAGAAGTTCTGATAATACATCCTTGAGAGACTAAATCAGCACTTCTGTTAGTTCCAGCTACTGTAATACTAGGCAGTGAGGGGGTGGGATAAGGATTGGCATGTGGATGTTGGGTTTGGGGTGTTTTGAGGGTTTTTCCTTCAGTAGATCTCTTTTTAATAGTTTTCTACCAACTCCAATTTTGCAGAAAATTTGGAAGTTGCACATTTTTGGACTTGAAAGTTCTAGAATTTGAGCTTGACAGCAAACCAAAATTATAACTTTGTGTGTAGCAGTTGTTACAATAGTGTGCCTTTGTTTTTCCTTCTGCAGTGTTTAAGAGCAATATTGAAGTTGATGTCTGAATGCTGGGCTCATAATCCTGCCTCAAGGCTCACTGCCTTGAGGATCAAGAAGACACTTGCCAAGATGGTGGAATCACAAGATGTAAAGATTTGACATAGGAAAGTGACTTTGGAGAGCAAAGCTGGACTCCCTAGATCTTTTCACTCAAACGTGGGTGAGGAAGATAGAAATAGAGAAGAGGAAATAACTGAGATTCAGTATATTTTCTCAGCACACTTCTACAGGCTGCTAATGAAATCTTTCAGTACTTCATAGACCATGATACTGAGAGCCTCTCTACACTACGTGCTACGTATATGGACAGCCTTGAGACAATACACATTTTGTTTTGGTTTGAGCTGCATTGAGACTTCAGTCATACTTAATGAGTCTCCAGTAAAACTCTGGGTACTGAATTGAATGTTCAGATTACAGTGCTTTCTGTGAAAGCCTAACAAGCTATATGGATTCAACAGAGATGGAGAATATAAGCTTTTTTTTTTTTCCTTCTACCTGATGAAACCCAGTCAATCCATACCAAGTTTTGGTGAAACAGCCTGTAGGTTATGAATCTGTTTGTGATACTACTCAGTTTAACAGTTCTTTATGCCTTTATTTGTGTGCCAGGATTATTTTGCTGTAATTTGGAATATATAAGAAACCATTTAAATGAACAAAGTTTTATGGTCAGGGCTCTGTGCATTTCGTGGCTCCACAATCAGAGATTTGCTAAAGAATCTTTTGCCATTAAGTTATCTTCAGAAATCTCAGTTTTAATTTTGTTTTCTGTTTTTTATTTTGTCATAAAGAGAACTGCAAGAATGTGAACCATTAATTAATTAAGGAATGCCTACCTAAATCTGTAAGGAGCTTGAAACAGTCTCATCTAGAGATGTAGTCTGCCTTGGTCATCTCGCTTGCAGTCTAGACAGAGCTCCATAATTGGATCCCTGAAATTAGTCATTTTTTTTTTCACAGTGCCACATGCAGTCAGTATTTTTGCCATAGAATACTTTACACCTCAGCAGAAAGACCAATGATGATGTGTTTTGCCTTCCTGCTGTATTGAGACTCAGTGATAGGTGTCTGTCGTGCTCTGAACTTCTTCCCATGAAGGAAGGGATTTGTCAGCTGTAGCAATGTGATTTTGGATCATTTGACAAAACTAGGCAGAAGGTGAGTTTCAAAAGGCTTGAGAACAAGTCTAGTTTGCAGACACAAACAGGGGAAGGCAGGAAGCTCTGGGTCCTCTGAAGATTAGAGAATGCAGTAAAGATCAAGACCAGGAGAACTGAGTATGTGAACTGTTGAAGATCAGATCCACAGCGTGCAGAAGATTTGGAGCTGGGTTGCTCTGATGTAGACACAGGAGGCCACACCTGTGGGCCCCTTAGTGGAAGTGAAGATTTGACACAAGGTGAATCAGTGAGTATTGTAAGTTCTAGTTAAATCTGGGAGGAATGGCATTGAAATTAATTCATGAACACGCAGTAAGTTAGCACGATTGCAAAACTTGGGTTTGTTGTGCCAACTCTTTCTCCAGGCAGCAGCTGACAGAGTGAGAGGACACAGTCCTAAGCTGCCAAGGTTGGATGTTAGAAAAAAGCTTTTTATGGAAAGAGTGATAGAGTACTAGAATGGTCTGCCCAGGGAGTTGGTGGAGTCACCATCCCTGGATGTGTTTAAAAAAAGACTGCATGTGGCACTAAGTGTCATGGTTTAGTTGAGGTGTTGTGACATGGGTTGGACTCGATGATCTTGAAGTTCTCTTCCAACCCAGTGATTCTGTGATTCAGTGTAACTGTTTGACCTGCATAAGAGACTGAAGTTCTCCCATTTTCACCACTGACCCACACAAGTTGGTTAGAAGCCAGAACCCTCCATGAGGTACTGTAAAGTAGAATTATTGATTTCTAACTCCTTTGGCACTTCTACTAAGAAGCTAGAAAAATAGTACCATAACTCAAGTTGAAGCTTCAAAGCATGAATCATCTGAAGATTGAACACACAGTATTGGAACCATTGAATCTATTTCATAATTTAAGTGCCTATAACTTTGTACTGTAAATCTTGTTCTAGATAACTTTAAAAAGGGAAGTTATTTATACAGTGTGTCTTGTGCTTTAGTAAAAAAAAAATATACCTAGTCCTATGTACATGTGTGCAATTAGATATATGCACACACACACACACGCCATAGTTGAGATTTGAAGAAAAAAGGTAAGAATAATACCAATGTTGATGAAAAATGTTAAAACTTCAGATTGATTTATGCCAGATTATTTGTTGTCTTAAAATATTTACATGGAGATTGTTTTGATGTGTTTAAATTCCCCTTGAAAATACAACTGATAAAAAGCAATGTAACCCAGAAGTAATGTGATTTGTGAACAATTACAGCCTTCTAGCATGTTACTTTTTTATTTTAATCCTGTAGTTCCCATAATGTAAATGGTCAGGCAAAAGATTGCAGTATTTTTATTTTCTATTGTGATGTACAGACTTTATTTAACAGTTCTACATATTTTATAGAAAACTAGATATTTCTAGGGACTTTTTTTTTTAATAAAGTCATTACTTTTGTTTAGTAATGCCTTTAAGTATTAATATGTATTCTGGCTGAGAAGTTCATAGGTGTGTCAACTTTAACTTATTTGAAAACAGCAAGAGCTATATGATATTGTGCCACAATCCTCATGATAAAGGCTTTTAAAAAATACAGTTTCTCCGTCCATTGCCAAGAAATATATAATGATTTTGCAATTGTTAATCATGTCTTCGCGCATAATTTTTGCACAGGTAGTTGGAAAATTTTTGGTATAAACCAAAAAAAGTAAGGCATAAGCTTTTTTTTTTTCCTTCTCTAGAGTTTTTATTAATAAGAAGGAAGAAATGTTTATGTAGGTATACCCTGCTAGCCTAAACTTTCAAAGCATGGAGATCTGTCTAAATTAACCCTGTCCTATGTAGAATATTGTGTCATTTCTTTTAGAATTTGCCACATCATCATTAGCTGTAAACATGTTTTGTGAAATTTTTTTAGTTCATTTTTCACAAGTCTTCAGGAAGCCCCTTCTGGAAGTATGAATTTCAATAATTTGTAAATTTTCACTTATTTTCTTTTCTGTTGTGTAGGTATTTGGAAGGCAGAATAGGATGGTTAGACACCTTAGGACCTGAATTGATTTACACATTTACTTTAACATAAAGGGAACCAACTGCCGCAAAGATGATTTTTTGAGAGGGGAAATAAAATCTTTTTTGCCTTAAACCTAATTTATCAGCACTTCAGTTACCCTGTTCATACTGAAATGTATCATGTGTAGTTTTTGTTGTGCTGAACAGGAACTTCCTTGATTCTGATACTCAACAAAATGTTAACACTGAAGGATGTCTATACTGATACTTCAGTCATTTGGGGGGAAAAAAAAGTGCTCAAAGCCAACACATTAATTTTTACATAACTGAGCATAATTAATGCAGACTCCAAAGCTAAGTTGTTGCTTTATGCAATCCTGTACAGTTCAGAAGCCTTTAAGGTCAGAGAGGATAATAGGATTCTTCTGTTGGACTGATTAGTCTAATTTTGGTGGTGAAAATTTTGAGCATTTGTCATCCAAAAGAAATATCTTCCAAAACACGCAAATGTGTTTTCTTTCCTTTTTTTTTTAATACAAAAATCAACTCTGTGGAAAATGTCTTGGGGAGTATCAAGTCTGTGTCTTGGAAGTTCTTAAACACCCATATGGAGGGATTTTTTTATGTTTATTAAACCTGTTCCATGTGATTTTAGATGGGCATAATTGGAGTCACTTCATTCTTATTGTTACAGCAACTATAAAAGGAAAGTTTTTGTGTTCCTGGTTAACTTGTAAATTCCACCAGAAATGTGATATTCCTACAGAGAAAATTAGGCATACATTCTGGGTTTATTCTGAGTTTTAATGTAATTTTTCCTCAAGAAACAATTTTCCCAATATTCATCATTTTTTCCCAATTATTTTCTTAATTAGCCTTTTTTGAGGTCTTGAATGAAATGTAAAATTAATATTTTAAGTTACCTCCATAGTAGTCTAGAATCAAATTTTAGATCTTGATCTAAATGACCATTTGAATGTGTTTCTAAAACAAATCATTTGGATGCATTTTATCTACTCTGTCTTAACAGACTGTATTTTAATGGTCTAAAAGTGTTTGAAGAGTTGAGATATAAAGTAAAAAAACATTCTTTAGCTGTTGCAGATGTTTTTAAAGGGAAGTTACATGCTCGTCTTCTGTGAAATATTCGAATGATTTAGCCTTTCCTCACTCTACTGACAGTGCCTCTGAGTGAAGTCTTTATCCTGTGCCCACAGTCTTTGTTCCAAGTAGGGCTGATGTCTAAAAGCAGCTGGCAGTGTTGCACAGTACAGTTCTTTATGGAACCATGGTGCTCAGCCTTGGTTGTACAGCAGAAGTAGAGGGCACATTACTTCTGGTTTTCTGACAAATCTAATGTAATTGTTGCTTTGTGATATTTTACTGTTTGATGCAATTATAGAAGCCCACATCATGTAGTGACGTTTGTGCTCTGACATGACATGCCCAAAATGAAATGTACTATATTGTATACAAGAAGAATAAATAACATTGTAGTTAACCTAGAGAAGATGTAAATAAAATATGAAAGAAGAGTGGAACAAGACAAATGGTCACACTCTTGTGTGTGTTATATGCCAGAAGTGTAGAATACTACTTTAAAAATGTAACACACTAATGTATTTTGTACAGCATCTGCTTTAGAAGGTGCCTTATTGAGTTTACCATGAATTGCTTGTTCTGTACACAGATTATGTCCAATGTATCATTTTTAAGTAAATAACCTTATTTTAGTACACATTAGTAATGTGTTTTGTTACTGTAAGATTTTGCCTTAAAAATGTAATGACTTGGAAATCGTAATACTGTAACTAAATAATTCCCTACTTTTTCATACCTTGTTTATGGTTTTTTTCCCCCCACGGTCTCTGAATAAGTTGTTAATTACTGCTTTTATTGTTCAGTGATATTGAAAATTATTTGGTCTCTAAGTTCAAGCTCTTTATTCCTTGCACAAAATTTAAATTTGGGTGCAACAGTAAAAAACAGTGTTTCTTTCTCCTGAATTTTATCCCTGTGTTACAGCAAAGCCAAAAGTAACTCAAAATCAAATAATACTTTTATTTGAACATATGCAGGTTCACTCCATGTTGGTTTTATCCGTATAAATTTGAATCAAGCCCATCAGGTAAAGAGATAAAATAAAGGGATGGGGAATTTCGTAACTGCATTTTGTTCCCTCTGTGTACAACGTTCTTTTTGTGTAGTAGTATCCAAATTAAGAGATTTGAGCTTAATATATGTATGTACTGCTTGTTGCAAAAATATGCAGGTGCTTTTATATATCCTGCTAAATTTACTCTGGTTTTTATGATTCAACCAGTCAAGGGGATGTATCACCTATGAGAACTATAAAGAAAGTGTCAGAATTCGTTTTCTCATTGCAGAAATGTATTGGCTTCTACTCTCCATGGAGTTCACCTCTAGTTTACAAGGAGAAAGAAGTAAGATTCTGTTCTTTTTTTGCATTTAAGCAGGATTAATCTTAGACTTAAATACATATTTTTTAACAGTAGCTAGAAAGGTTTGATATCTGAACATCATAAAAACTGTTACCAGTATATTGTAAGCCTTGATTTGTTTTCCCTATACAATCAAGTGTTAAATTCTTGCAGTATAGTTCTGGGAAGTGCAGTGGAAAGATTTGCCATGTAGTTTCAAACCTCTCTTTCCTTAACGCATAATACCAGGAAATTAGACTGCACAAGGGCTTCTTCTCCATAAATTAGTATCTTGGCAAAGTAAACCTTTTTCCTATGGCTGTGGCTATTACGTTGCTTGTGGAATGGAGTGTCTTCAATGATTGCAGTGGTCGTGGGCTGGATTTAAAACTGGGGTTTCGTGTTAGCGTTGCAGGAGGGCATAATGAAAATTGTGGGTGTTTGCGCCTGTCCGCGTTTTAACGAGCACCATTTGTCTCGGTGTTGTATCGCGGAACGGCCACAGGGTGGCGCTGTGTGCTAAAGAAAAAGTTTTGAGGGAAAAAATTGGGGAGTTTTGAGAGGTGAAAAGAAGTTCTACTACCTGCTAGTAATTAATACCAAAATGTTCTCCTTTATAAATGGGTGGAGGGGTTGATCACTATATAAAATATGTTACTGAGGAGCTTGCATCAGTATCTAAGAGGTCAAACATGTATCTAGTGAAATGTGTAAACATCCCACATGGATGTTTTGTAGGCATACCAAAAACCAAACTGAGTAGTTAGCAAATGGAATCACAAGCTTTTAAATAAATAGCAGAAGTATCACCAAATTCAGAAAGGATCAGATTTAATTTTATAAATTTCTTTAATTCCTTCTGCAGTTTTATCTTCACCTTTCCCCAAAACACCCCTTTGGTCTTTCTCAGTGATGTTAATGCAGTAGATCAGGATCAGCTGTGAGTCCGAGCCATGAAAGGAGCACTGCCGTGGGCTGACCACCCCCTGAGTCTGCATCATGAGGAGACCTCCATGGGCTTCACACTGGCTTAATGTGGATACTATCTGCAGAATTCAGGCACTGCTGGATCTATAAAAAGTAAAATTGTTCATATATGATACAGTCAGTACTTGAATTGGGAGTACAATAACAAGGTTGTCTTATTAATGGAAAAGGAAAAAAAATTAGGAGACTTTAATTTTAAAATGTGCTATAAGATACTGACATTCATAAAGCAGCAGATCAGTAACAGAATAATTCCATGAAGACATTTAAGATGCACAGCTTTCTACCTTATTACAAAGCTTAGTGGTTTGATCTGGAAGTACAGAAACTTGAAGCAGAGGTCATGTTTTCTGGCAGGTTTCTGGGAAGTACTAAAAGCTGTTGGAAGCTTTTATTTTTAAATATGAGTGTCAGGCTGACATTACGTGTATCTATATGCTGGAGTGAGCACACGTTTCTGTGCCTATTGCTGCCTGGCCATCAGGCACATTAGTCTAGTCAGTCTGCTGTGAGGGAAACTGAAACTGTTACAGACAATTCTTCCCAGTGCCTATGGTCACCTTCAGGTTGTTTTTCATATTTGGAAATTCTCCTAAATCCACTGAACCAACCAAAAGTTGTATTTTAGATTATCTTCATTAAATTGATTCTTCTAGTTTGCCTAAAAATGCAGGTCATAGTGATGTGGCTGTGTTAATCTAATAAAAAAGCCCAAACAACCATCCCACCAAAAAAATGCAGGAGTGGTTTAGATGGTGGCTTATAAAAAAGCTGGTTTATTGCTTTGAACAAACAAAACCACAGCCCACTAGATTACTCATCGTTCTCTTGTTGCTTGAGAAGGAAGTCAGTCTTCCTGGCTTGTGCAGCCAGCAGAGTGATTTAACCCATTGTCTTTCATTAGTATTTTGCCTCATAGTCTAAAATTTAGTCTTCCAGTCAAGTGTGTCTTCTTGTCAAGTATGTGCAGGTGGCTAACTTAAGCACCTATTTGAATACATCTTTAAAATACAAGAACATCTTTAAGTTAACATTTTGTTCACTCTGGAGTCAAGTGTTCTCTGAACTCATCTGGCAGATTCTGCAGCAAAAGTGAACTCTGGTAAGCACCAAGGAAGGACACCAAACCTGTGGAAGTCCTGACTGGATGAACTGCAATGTTCTCTCCTACCTCCTGTATCCATTTCCAAGTGGTTTTCCAGTTGAAGTTTTCTGTCAAAGCTTTAAAAACGAAGTGTTTTGAAATATATATGTGTATCATATCCCCCATATGTAACATATGTGTATTCCCCAGGGGTACTCATTTGTGGAACTTGGCTGGTAGGTGCAGAATTGGTGTGCACTGAGGATGAGGTGTTCCTTGAACCACCCTGACCTGGCCAGCACACCTGGCCTGGCTCTGCAGATTTCTGCCACCACAAAAGTCAGGAATTGGAGGAACACTGGTAAAAACCCATCCGAGTCACTCCAGGATGGTACTGAAAGAACCTAATCTTACAACTTGATGGTTTTCTTCATTTCACCTCTTCAGTTTTATTCTTCTCTGTCTTCCCTCAGATATTTTGAGCAAAAGTGGGACAGAAAATGACACTGAGTTTGCAGGCACTTTGTGCTGCCTGCAGCAGAGCAGTGTGAGCCATGGCTCTATGCTAGAAAAACAGGGACACCTGGCCTGGGCATCCTCTGTGGAAATCAGCATTGGCCAGGGGGGGAAAAGGAGCATTTTTTGTTGTTAGTTTCCTTGAATTTTTCAGGATGGAGAAAACAATCTTCCCAGCAAGTCAGTAGCTGAAATTACCATGTAGTTCTATTTCAAAAGATATGTATTGTCTGCTTGTCAGACTGTTGTTTTAAGTGCATTGTGTGTTGGTACCAGTGTGTTGGGGTATTTTTAACAATTAATGAGAGCTTAGCATTGCTTAGAATATAGGTAGGTGGGGAGAAAATTCTTAACAGCAGAATAGATGTGTCAAAAAGTGCTACCTTACAAGGGTGCAATTTACATTATAAGAATTTATATCTTCATCAAAAATACTGGAAATTTCAAAGTGCATTTCATTTTGGCAAATTTAATTGTTTTAATATTGCTTTGTAAGGTGTTAGGATAGACAAAAATACCACAATACTTGAACTTCTCTAAAGTGAAAGTCTTTGGGAAGTTTTATTTGACAGAAGAAAAGTTTAAGACATGACCAAGCATGGTCACCCTGAAGTTTTGGAAATTAAAAAAAAACAACTCTACATTTCAAAAGTTCTACTCTTTGTTTTACTCTAATTACAAATTTATATTCAGCACAGTGGACCCATGAGCTTGCCTTTTGGGTTTAGTTTTGCTTGCTTGGTTTTAAAATATTTACTAAATGCTGAACTCTTGGCTGAATTCATTATAATCTCCAGGATTAACTTTAGAAATAAACTCATTTTCACCAATACTTCTAAAATATTGTTGACATTTTCCTAGTGTCTAAATGTAAATGTAGTTCATCTTAACAATGTTTTAAATTTTTGCAGTAGCTGAAATATGTCACAGGCCCAGAAACAAAGACACTGGGCTATTTATCCTATCCTTGCTGGAAATACTGGCAGTAGAGTGAATTTTACTGGGTTTGATGGATCTCTTCTAGTGTTCCTGTTGTGCACAGACTGGGACATTGGAGTGAGTTGCAGAAGTTTCCAGGATAGTCCGTGGTCCACAGAGAACTAAAAGGTGAAATTGTCCTGGCTTCTGGATTTTAAGGTACCATCCACAGAACATCAGAGTGTGCAGTCCTACCTAAAATCTTTTCCTTGCCACTGATGGGGGTATTTGCCATGGAAGGATATTCTTTTGCCAAGGGAAAGGAGAAATTTGTGTTAAAAGTGAAGAAAGTCTCACAAAACATTTATGTGCAGTTTTCACATTGGAAGGATTTGGGAATATGTGTGCTGATACATCTGGAGTCCAAACCATTAGCTTTTCACTTAAAAGAAAATCCCATTGCTGCTCATAAGCAACTAATCAAAAGCCAACCACTTCCAGAAAAGAAGCATGAAGACAAACCTAGGGTAGTGCTATGTTTAAACACATGCAGTAGCATTGAATACATCACAGATGAAGCAATAGTGAATGCATCCATTGCATCTATGGAAAGAGATTAATAAAACATAAATGTCACTATTCAAGTTTTAGATATTAGGAATCCACCCATAGTTGTCCCAGGTGGGCTTCGTTTCACTACAGAGCCGTGCAGCAATTCAAAGCACACTGTCTCCCCCTTCTCCATTTCTGCCATAGCAAAAGTAGTCATGGTGTTTCCATGTGGAGTTTTCCTCTGGCTGCTTGACAGAGTTCTTTTGTAGCCACGGCTGAAGGAGAGTTGTCCCAGTGCTGGTCCTGAGCTGAACTCCACAGAGATGACAAACAGGTAGACACCTTTGTGTGGTGCTTTGAAGTGGCCATGTTCAGAGAAATAGCTGTTTCCATAATTAAGGTACGTTTCATTAAACCTCACAGTTTTTTCTTTATCCTTTCTTTCTGAGAATCCCACGTGGAATGCCACCAATGAGTCTGAAAAAGAAAGAGGAACGGGATTTTAGCAGTGAGTGAGCACTCTTCTCTCTCCTGGATCATCAGAATAGGAGATAAGGTGGATCCCTATGAGGCCTGATTTTTGTATGCTGCTGTGCAAAGCTAGACACTGGAAATGGTTTTGTGCAGTGGAATAGATCAAATGATTCCCCAGAACTCTTGGAAAAGTATAACACTGGGACCACCTGGGGAAAAAAATAGCACTTTCTTACTGTTCTAAAAATAAATTAGTTAAGACTACGTTCTCTGTTTTTTCAGTCTTAAGTACAGTTTTGCAGCACAGATGCCTAAAGGGGCTGATTTTTACTCTGTGTTACTTGTCCATAGGAAGGGCTGCAATCATAAAAGCCAATGTTAAATCTGTGGTGGTTGTAATTACCAGGTGCTTATGGTCACATGTTTACTGGGAAAGGGAACTGGCCATTCCCAGAGAAATATAAGCTGAAAATTTGTCTCTGAAGCTTAGTTGTAAAAGAGAGAGTATGTGCTCTCTGGTCAGTCCTGCCTGTTCCACTTGTGAAATTATAGCAGTTCATTTAATGCCATCTGTCTGCCTTGGGAAGGGTTTGGTGCTTTGAGTACACTCCTTCCAGATTCAAGGAACAAAGTAACAGGGTAAAATCAGCTTCCAAAGAGAAGACTGCTGCTGCATTAACATGAGCATCTAAAAACAAGATCTGTCTTCTAAACACCTGAAGTTGAGTTAGTTCGAGGCCAATTTCCTGGCAGCTGTAATGAGTGTAGTCTTATTGGTCTTAAGCAAAACACAGCAGAATATCAACTTGGTTCTCACTCAAACTTCTTTTTTTGGTGGAGGGGGAGCATGTAAGTAATGTCAGAATTTCTCCCTCCAGCATCCCACAAGATACCTGACAGTTCTCATAACTAATACTAATATGCTTTGTGTGTGGAACTTGCAGCAGGGCCCAGAGAGAAGCTAGACCTGCACATGAGCAAGTAAAAGAAAAGAACACACCTTTGTCCACAGGTTCTGTCTGCACTGTGTTTCTTACACTTATTGTTTGTGTATTTTCTCTGTGCTTCTCAGGCCTTTTCTTGTCTCTTTGCTTGTCTTGACCTTTCTGTTGCCTTCTCCCTTTTTTGTTCAGCATTGACTGAATCTTTGTAACATCCAGACTTATATTTGAGGCACCTAATTGTTCATTACTTCCAAATAGCTTTTTAAAAGTCACCAGATGTTCCTCCAGATTCCGCTTGATGGTTGCTAAATCTGCAGAGAGAGTTTCTACAGAAATGTTGAGTGGCTCAATTGCATTTGCTATTGCATGATTGCAGCAGAGACTCTCATCACCTCTGGATTCATGCCTCTTGATTGCCAGGCTCAGGTGTTTGATGTCATTCTTCAGAGTCATGATATCATTATAAGCTGAGCTGTCCAAGGAGTCGTCTTTGGCAGCCTCATAGTTAGGTTCCATGTGTTCTCTGATGGTGCGTTGACTGCTGACTTCATGTGGAGTAGAGGAGGTTTGTGTTTCCTCCTTGGGAGACATGTGAGCACCATGATTATTCTGGTGACCTCTCTCCAAGGGATGAAATCTCCTCATAACAGATTCTAAAGTCACATTTTGTTCTTGCAGTTTATCTGAGAAGTGTCTGAGAGATTTTTGCAGCTCGAATACTGATGGTACTAGGCTACTAAAATCCTCTTCAAAAATGATGTCCAGAAATTCATGTCTCAGTAAAGCCTCCAGTGCTTCTTCATGCCGCATTGCATCTTTCAAAAGAGAGCTGAAAGAACTGTTGAGATACTTGATGTGTCGATGAATTTCTTCGTCTTTCTTCTTCAGCAAGCCTACGTCTTCTGAAAAAGCCATCACCTGTGACTGCAGCTGTCTGTTCTCTTCCTGACGGAGGCTCAGAGACAGATGGATGGATGGAATAGCTGAGGAGAGCTCTTCAATTTCACTCTTGAAGAAATCTCTGAAAACTGACTCCAAGTGCCTCATGTCCTTTGACTGGGTGTCTTCAAGGGAATAAGTATTATTCCTGGGACCTTCCTCCAGTACATCAGTGTCAGAAGATATTCTCTGGCAGTTGCATTCCTCCATGTACCGCAGCAGATCTGAATAGTTTTCCTGAAGGTGTGAGAGGGTGTAGTTGAGCTCTGATATCTGCCTTTCCATTGCTGCGTTGTTTTCTTCCATAATAACTGATTTCTCAGCTAAAGTTATTGTAAGGTCTTCTGGCCTATACTTCGAGATGTTTTTCTTCAACTCCTTAAACCACCTCTCTAAAACTTCAATATTCTGAAAGGCCACATCTGATTCCATGTAAAGTTCTTTAAGCTGCTTTGCATGCCCTGACAGAATGTCATTCATTTGTTTGAGAGTTAATTGGCTGTTTTCATCTTTGGGACCATGATGTGAAGAGAGTTCTGTTAAATTTTTTTTCAAAGCCTCCAATTTATTTTCAAGAAGGTTTTGCTCTTGTTTCATGTTTGCTATGCTGTTGTTCAAAGCTAAGAAATGGGACTGCTGTATCTTATGAAGCTTCTTGAGTTTTGTGTCAGTATCTGCCTTGATCATGCTGAGGTTATAGTGAATATTAGCCTGCTGCATGTGCACTTGGCTCTCAATATCTCTTTTTGCCTGATCAACTTTCACGATGTTTTCTTGGACTTTTGATTCAAATTTAGTTCCCAGCTCCTGGAATTCCTTCTTGGGCACAGTGCTCTCTTGAAATCTTTCTATGCTTTTCTTGTTGGCTTCCACATCATGGGACAGATTTCTTACTATGTTGGAGAGGTTCTGTAAGCTGCTGTTGAAGCTTGCCCACATTGGGTTAAAGTGTTTCCTAAGAAAATTCTCCACGTGAGGAAACAAAACTTGCTGCAGAAGCCTTTCCTGATGATCTGTTAATACAGTTGAAAAAAAAAGTTATTAAAATTTAAATTCTGCTTTTGGAACACAGTCTTGCCAGGAGAACTCAAGTGTGCATTTTTCTATAGTAGTTGCCATCTTACTCCCCAGAATCTGACCTCATGATAACTTTCAACTATTGCAAAAATAGCCTAGTGTTAGATCTGCTACTGTAAAGCACATGGTGTCTGAGTGCACAGAAAATAACTTTGATGTGTATTGACTTCCCCATTTAGGTCTTGTAAAGGATGCTTTTTGAATCCCCTGGACAGGTGGTTTTGCCAGTGGCCGTAGCTGTCCATTTTCCCAACAGTTCTTGGTTGGTGGGCTCTTCCTATTTTGACTGTCATAGTGTTCTTTTTCTCATGCTTTCAACTCCAGGAAGATAAACAGCATCTTGACAGCTGAATATTCTAGGTCGGGAGTGAATAACTTGAAAAATCTGTGAAGTATCTGGACTATATAGGAATTATACTGAGGCTCAGTTTCTAACTTTAAAGTTCAAGCCTGAGCCCCCTGAAGCTTACTGAGAACCATAGTCTGTATCCTTAGAAAACGTTTCTGCAAGCCAGTGGCTCACTATGGTAATGTTAAATTCAGCAGCTCTTTTTTTTTTTTTTTTTTCCCCACTCCTGTACATGGCAGGAACAGTGTTTCAGAGATGGGTCAAATGTTTTATTTTTTCATGCAACACCAGCGTGCTGTTCCACACATCTGAGTATATAGCATGAGTATGGAAAAATAACAGATCTAAACTCTGCACCCCCACAGAAGAGAAGAAACCAAAGATGCAGAATAGTAAGATTAACACATTTTAAATATAAACAACCTCTTTATTCTGTGATTAGGGCATATTCTTTCATTTCCTGTTTCGAGTTACTCTTTGGTTCATTCTTTTGCATTGGGACTGTACCCATTTTTTCTCTCTTAAGAAGCAACCAGCAGACCAAGGAATATCAGGGTATTTTTGCTTTTTCATTTTATATCTGATCTGTGTGCTTTCACAGGGCCTGTCATGGGCTGATAATTCTGCATCAGACCTCTCACCTGAATTGCTCTGGTTCACTTCTAACACCATGCTTGTACCGTTGCTTTCAAATAGTCTCTGTAAATCACTTAAGGTGCTGGCTGCTTGATGAATATCACTTTGAAGATCATCCAGTAAAGCCTCATGATTTTGAATGACTTCGAACATTTCTCTTGAATCCACTGATGTTGACACTAGTCACAAGATTAGAAAAACAAAGTCATGCAACAGGGTGCAGCGACCAGGCGACAGGTATTCATGCAAGACCTCTGAGAACACCTGTCTGGTTTTCAGTCTGAAAATTTTGCACTGACATTTAGGGGGTCTGTTGATTTCTGGCACCTTAAATTGCAGTTTATCTGCAAGGATTTTTCTCAACAGTGATAGAAATGTAATATATTCAAATATTTGCTGAGAACTTCAGCTACAACAGCCATGATGGCAGTAAAATGCTCTTAATTAGAAATCTCCCCATGCCCTAAAAATGTTTTGGAATACTAACTCTTTTCAAGCCATTGACTGAAAGGATGGCAAAGTTTAACAACCTAGAATAAAAGGAGTGGATGAAAGAGCAATTGAGACATTCCACTGAGGAATCAGGAGCACAGTGTGTGAAGTGTCAGAACTGACTCATGGAGGGGCCCTTTAACTGATGTTTTTCTGAATAATTACTTGTGATTTTGAGTTGTAGATTTCAAAGTGTGCAATACTTCCCTGAAGCTAATTGCTGAAAGGCACTCAATAGCACTGCAAGCCCCACCATTTCCCAGGTGGCAGGGGAAGGTCCTTCTTGGTACTTATACTGGTGGGGTGGAGTGCCTGAGATACAAATCTATGGTACCTTGTAATGTCATCTCAGAGCTGCTGGGGGGCCATCCTAAAATAGCATTTTCAGTGGATTGTTTTTCTGGTAGATTTGTGAGCATGGTGTGCTGTCCTGTGAACTCACTTTGCAGAGCAAGGGGTTAATATTCATGCCACTGAAAGGGGTAAGGCTCTGCACCAGCTGGCATTCACTGACTACCAGACAGTTTTGAAACTCTGGGATGCTTTGTTGTGAGCATTCACAGAGTGTTATAGCAAAAGCCCTCATTTGTATCAATAAATGTATTGTTTCAAAGCTTTCCCAGAGAGTGCTTTCACTAGAGAGATTGTCCATAGCTTATCACTTTAAAATTACAGCTTCAAATCTTTCTTTTTTTCTTTTTTTTTTCCCTGATCAGTGTCTGAGAGGTAAAAGGATGGCAAGCAAAGTAACTTCAAGCACATACTGTGGTTTGAGAATTCTTCTCGTCCTTCAGTTTCAGTTCCTGGCACCAGAATAAAATTAGGATCTGCAATGGAGATATGATACAGCTGAGAAAATGTTTTAGATGCAGACACTACTACGTTTTAGTAAGGCCACACAGGAATTTCATGTGTTGTGTAACTGATGTGGAGATAGGCTTCCTGGGGAAAGAACACCCTCTCTGGAGAACTTAGTTTCCTTGCAGTGGCAAACAACATTGCATACATGGCAGTGCTATACAGTGTAGTGTGGGGATTTTAAACTCATGCGAAGTTACTGCTCGTAAGAAATTAGTCTATTGCAAATAAATGGGGCTTTTTTCTTTTCTGGGGGTCCCATCTGCAAATTCCTCTTCTTTGTTCCACAGTTACCTGAACAATCTGGTGGCAGCAACAGTGAATAATGCTGTACAAATGAGGAGATAATGATGGAGGAGCTGGTTTTGGTCAATGAGTGTTACAACAGACTAAAATATTGCACTGCATTTGGTAATATCTTTCCAACATCATGAGTGAAGTTCACCACCTAGAGATCAACCCACAAATGAAAGCTATCTGTGAAGAAAAGCTAAACCTACAGGGATTTTTATCTGTGGAGTCTAGGTGAGTAAGATGTAGATTGTGGAAAAAATTTCAGACATATATTTGCCTTTTTTGTTATGGTTGCCTTAATTTCTAGAGGGAATTACCATTTATCCATTTAAATTCCCTTAATTCCATTTAAATTCTTAAACCTGTTTAAATTCTGCTTTTTGAGTATTATTTGCTAAATCCTGCCAGTGCCATTTCTAAACCACCATTCAGTTTTTAAATCACCCTGCCTCCCCTCTCCCTTTATTAGCAGCTGCACAGATCATAGAATCATAGAATGGTTTGGGTTGGAAGAGGCCCTAAAAACCCCCTCACCATGGCAGGGAACCTCCCACTGTCCCAGGCTGCTCAGACACCCATCCAACTTGGCCTCAAATGCTTCCAAAGATGGGGCATCCACAGCTTCTCTGGGAGACCTGTTCCAGTGCCTCACCACCCTCACAGTAAAGTGTTTCTTCCTAATACCTAATCTAAACCTGCCCTATTTCAGTTTGAAACCATTTCCCCTGGTCTTACCACTGCATGCCCTTGTGAAAAGTCCTCTCCATCTCTCTTGTAGCCCCATGAGGTCCTGAACGTTGCTCTGAGGTTTCCTCGGAGCATTTTCTTCCCCAGCCTGAGCAGCTCCAGTTCTCTCAGCCAGCCTCCATAGCAGAGGTGCTCTTGGACTCACTCCAACAGCTCCATGTCCTTAAGGTGGGGACCCCAGAGCTGGATGCAAGACTCCAGGTGGAGTCTCAAGAGGACAGAGCAGAGGGGCAAAATCCCCTCCTTCAACCTGCTGCCCCCACTGCTTGACTCAACAGTGCAGTGGATTACAGTAGTTCACTCTAAAGGCTGTTCCTGGAGCTTTCATGGAGTTTGCAGTCTGGGCACTGTTCCTGCCTGTGCTGGAGAGCTGCTCCCTGCTCAAGGAGCCAGTGCCTTTGCAGCCAGGGTAAACAGAGAGGAGGAGCAGTGCAGACTGCAGGGTGAGGGCTGCCCCCTCCTCTGAACCTGGACACCTTGTGATTTCCAAGCCAGGTGATTTCATCCTGTGAGCTGACTATAAAGGCATTTCACATACTAGTGTTGCTTTCTGATGTCATTAGGCATTCCTAGATGGACTTTCCTAGATGGGCATCTGGCAGGCTTTCCAGCAAATGAATACCTTTCTCCGTGTGTAAAAATTACAAAGGTGCTATTGCAGAAGAATAAATACCTAATGCTGTTTAACTATTAATTGCAGCTAATTACCACAGCTCTTGTTTCAAAGTATCAGTGATTTGGGACATAGACCAAAAAAAACCAAGACATCAATTCTGAAAAAACGGAGAAAAAGTAGGCAAATTAATTTCTTGCCATTGTGCCTGACATTTAATCATTCATTCCTATACTTGTTCTCCAGCTTTGCTTACCACGCTGTTCACAGTCCCTGCCAATAAATCCAGGGCAGCATTTCCACTGCAAAGACTTCAAAACCTTCTGTTTCACTTGGTAGACTGGCTTCAGAGCTGTCCTGTACCTGGGGAGGAAGGGTCTGGGCATTAGATTTATTGTAGTAGAGTCCTTTGCCATCAAGTTTGGACTGATCCTGAACTTCTGTAGTATTCTGATGAGGTGTAGAGAGAGTTTTATTATTAAACACATTATTCCAAAGTGTCACAGATACCAAGGAAGATAGAAATTTGTTTGAAACTCCCCTAGAAATAATGATGAGGCTTCAGTACTGTTGAAAACATTCCTTTAGATACTTCAGAGAAAAATCTGTTTTCTTCACTGGTTTATTTAGGACACTTACATGATCTTCTGGCAGTCTGGGGCTCCATTTGGGCAGGGCTGTTGGGAGTTGACAATGTACTTCTCCTTCATGCAGGCTTCTATGTATGTGACCAGCCGGGACTGCGTGAAGGAACACCAGTTCCTAATGGAAGAAAAACGTGGGAAAAGAGTTTGAAGTTGGTCTCTAAGTCTCTGGCTGTAACAGTGCCAAGAAATAGTGAAATGCAGAAAGGCCTTTATTTTTACTTTTGTATTTTTTCCCAGCTGTATGATGAGGAGAGTGGAAAATGCTTCCTACCTTCTCCCTCCACTCCCAATTCATTTGTTTTCATTTGAGATGTTTATCTGACTTTGTTACAAAAGGGCTGATTGTCTAAACTTTGATGCATTAGTTCCATTTCCAGTCCTTTCATTCTGCAGGAGAAATTTCCAACCCGTGATAACTTGTGGGTTAATGTCACTTTAAATGTCAAATTGCCTTTCTAGGCATGTTGCCATTTCAGATGCCTAATGACTGACTCATCAGGTTGAGGCAGACTGCTTCTGAAAACTTCATCCAACATTAACTGCATTAATAATATCTTCCTAAGTATTACTTCTTCAAGATAATATAGTAAGTGATTGGATTTTATTAAAGAGGCTAGCTTCAAAATAATTTCTCCTATCACCTGCAGGAAAATAATATTGCGGGGGAAAAGGTTGTTTTAGTTTTCTGCTTCTAGCAAGGACAAGTGAGTTTTAATTGTCTGAATAATTTTCCAAGTCAGAATTACATAGGCAGCTATTAATGTGAGTGTAGGTGAGCCTCTTCCTTTAAAGTCAAGACTTGGCTGAAGTTCGATGGTTAAATCCAAGACCAGAAGGGGCAGGAAGTGACAAGTATTAACTATAATGGAAACAGCTGAACTTTAGGCGGTATATTTTTAAATGGGAATACAGGAACCAAATCTCCAACTATCAGCATATATGGAAAAAGTCTGCCCCTCTTGGGGACTTGGTGAAACAATGGGGAACCGAGTCCTGCACAAAAGCAGAAGCTGGCACTGCAGCAGCCAGCAGAAGGGGGGGAAGCTGCAAGGAAGCTGGAAACACCAGGATGGAAGGGCAGACAGCCTGGGCTAGCTGGGAACAGTTCACCAGGCTTGCTGGGCCATAGCCTGTTTTGCTCCCCTGTTTCTTAAGGAAAGTGTGATTGAGATTTCAGCAAGCACTCATGCAAGCAAAGCTCTTCATGTGTTAGAAGCAAAGGCAGCAATCTGGCAAAGCCTGCAGTGCTGGGAAAGCAGGACAGGAAAAGAGGCTGCTGCCTTTGTTCTGATTTCCAGCCAAAACAACTTGTTTGAGTTGTAGCTTTGAGGCCTTTGCAAGTGTCTGGGAGAAATTTTGGGCCTATGATCAATGGGAGTCTTGGTTCCTATGGGACTGAACTAGAAGACAAATCCTCAAATTTTTATTGAAGTATTACTCTTCCAGAGTCAAACACTCTGTCAGAGTGTAAAACCACTCAGTAAAATCCAGCAAACCAGCTGGTGCTGGTCTGGTGACATCTGCATCTGAGGTGTGCCTTAGACTGCCAGGCTTTAATAGCTGTGGCACTTTTCTGGTATTTGGTGTCTGGTATTTCAATAACTCTAAAACAGGGACCTGGTTTCTGCTTGATTTGGGGGTGTCCTCTCTCATGGGCTTGGCAAGGCATAGCTGGGAGGGGCTTTCCCCTCAAATCCTCTACTTTTTCCTGGGGAAATGAAGTGCCCAGGCCCTGTTGCTGGAGCTCGCTGCTGTCATTGCTAGGTGCAGCATCCCTGCCCCTGCCAGCAGGATGCCTGCCAGATCCAGGCAGGAGTCTGCTTTCAGTGTGGAAACTCCTTATAAAACAGGATTCTTTGGCTTCGGGGTTTTGTTCTTTCCTAACAAAAACAATCCACACCCAGTGAATCATCATCTGGGCTGAGTTTTTTTTTCCCACCATATGCAAGTCCTCCCTAAGAAGTCCTTGGAGTTGTGTCAGCCACATAGACCAAAGCCAAATGTGCACATGCATCAACCTGTGTGAGCAAGAATGAGGCGCTGTGGGACTGTGAGTGCTTTTGCTGTGTTGCACACGTGGATGTGCACACACAAGGAACAAGGATTCTTTTTTGAAACGTGTCAATGTGTTGGAGGTACCTGGTGGGCTTCCCACTTATAGAAAGGAGTTATGTTGTATCAGAAATGGAATCAGTTGTTGATCCCAACTTGATGCCTGCTTTGGACAGTTACTAGTATTCTGCAGAATGAATAGCATGAGGGGGAAAAAAGGGGGCAATCTGATGGACTCTCAATCAAACCTTCCTTTAATGCTGGTCACAGTTCTTTATGTCCAGTTTTCTTAGTATTCACTGGTTGTCTCCCACTTGATCTTAAAGGATTAATTGTGGAGCTGAAGGGCTATGTAATACCATGTTTTTGTTTTAATCACAAAAACTTTCAGAGGATTTGAGTTCCATAAAACTTATCAAAGTTTATTCTTTCCTCAAATAAATAGATAAGGCCTGTAATGAACTGCCAAATAGATACACGTGCCCAAAGATGAAACTTCTATTGCAGTATTTTTTTTCAACTTGTCAAATGCTTCCTTTAGGGAAACTTTGCTATCTGTAACTAAAAATACTCCTTAAGAGGATTGACCTTGAGGGAAAATATGTCATTCTTTAATGTTAAGTGCAACAATGTAAAAGACTGAAAAGGGCTTGATTTAAAGTTCAGTGAGGCAAGCAGGACTTCTCTGGCACCAAAGGCTCTGAATCAGGCTGTGAAATTTCAAAGACCTGCTCCTTCACAAATAGCACTTTCTTTCTCGAGCTGGTTTCTTCACAACAGCAGCTTTGTGTTCTGCTGCTGTGTTTTTTCTCCTCTTTGTAACTATGTCGCTTCATTCACTGAATATGTAACCAACTTAACACCCTCTGCTTTTATTCTCTTTAATACAGTTTCCTTTTGGTGCAGGCTTCTGCTGCCAGGGAGAGAGAGGGACAGAGAGGAGCTGCTCAAGTGAGGAGAGCAGAAAAGCCTTCCCTGTAATCTGGTGAACAGTAACATTTGTCACAATGATGAAAGTTAGAGCCACACTTGAGGGGACCCTCAGAAATTCAGGGCTGCAAATGTTCCATTTGTTCAGTGGCTTTTCCTGGTTCACATTCCAAAGTATTTAATCCCTTTTTTTAAAACCAGGAACATAGTGTTTTAATAATTTTCTTTGTTAGACTGTGGTAGGTTTTTTTTTTTTCCCTAGACTTCATTCTAATTATGAATTAATCTTATTAAATAGAACCTTCACATGTATCTATTCACTTCTGCCTAATTCTGAGGCAACTGTATTCTTCTGTCTGAGGTTAAATATATCTGATGACAAAGCATTCTGTATTTAAATAAGATTCAGCAAATGTAGGTTAGCTCAAGCTCTTTTTATTTGAAACTTTCAGGTGTTAAGAAACTGATACTAAAATGATTTTTTCTTACATTGGACCTAGTTCTGCTTTTACTGAAACATAGCAAAATGGAGGCAGCTCTTTCTCTGATTCTAGGATTTGTCTGGGCCACTTTATATCACAGGAAACAAAACCCACAGAACCAGGAGAAAAGGTTAGATGGCTGCTCTGCAGTAATTGACTCTGCTCAGATGAATATGGGGCAGTGCCTTTCCTTCATACAGGCAATTACAGCATGAGTGAGTGTGAGTAATGCTCCCCAGCTCAGCGAGGGACTGACATACTTTAGTTCTCTTTGCTACATGTTCTCTTGATTGGCACTGCAGTGCACAATTTTAGATGTTTCCTAGGTCAGTGGAATTTTTGCCTGAACAAAAGCTTCAGGAATTCAGGATGTTGGGATGTTTCTCATAAGTTTTTTTATTCCTTTGGCTGTACCGGTCCAACTGAGTTGTCCTTCACCATCAGTTTCCTCAGGTTTTTGTTCTCAAGGAAGCCTGTGTCTATAATTACTTTAAAAACTCTTGCCTAGCCATGCCTGTCCTACTACTCACAGTGTGCAAAACTTTCCAAGACCATACCATTTTCCTATGCAGCACAAAAGGCAGCAGATAAGCAGTAGTTCCTGCTTAGTGTGCTATAGGAAGGTAGTAGAAGACTGTTATTTCAGTTTAAACAAGTGATTTTTCCACTGTCTTGTACAGAATGACTTCTGATTTATACCAGTTGAAGAAGAATATAAGAATGAGGCTTTAGCTGTGGTTGGTTTTTCCCTCAGTGCAAATTTCTCACTGACAAGGAAAAGCAGCCTCAACAAAACAGAAATAAAGTACCACACTTTAATCTAAACTAAGACTGTACACGTCAGTATTGAGACAGACATATCATTTTATATTTTATGGAATACAGAAAGTGTTCAACTGTTGGGGAAGGCACTGTCTCTCCAAAGCAGCATGGTGTAGCACTGGGTTTTTAATTAGCAGACAAGTGATGCCTGGTGGTCTGTCAGTGAATTCTCCAGCTCTTCTCAGGCAGCCAGCAGCCCTGTATTAGTACCAGACAGCAGAAACTCTCATATTTCTCCATCTTTCCCTGAGGAAAACTCCCAAAGGGAGTAGAACTCCTTCTCAGGCAGGGTCTGGGATCTTCCCATGTCTCATCCCATGAAACACCCTTGTTTTCACTGGAGGGAGAGCAGATTAATTTGCAGTTCACCTTAACAAACTGGACTGAAGAGTGGCAGTGGTAGTTTCAAACATGGATTTCCATGCAGTGCTGGAAATCTTCCAGAGTAACCCAGGTTGAATGCAATGTGTATTCCAACAGGTAGACTAATAGCAGCTGGGATAATCCTGTCCTGCATGATGTCCTAAAACTATAGTGCAGAGAAGACTTCCAGAGCAAATGCAGTCCTGAACTGGGAGCAAGAGTTCGAGGAACAGCAGGCTTGACTGGGAGCTGGTTTTGAGCCAAATTCAACTGTTGTACAATCTATTTCAGAGAAGTAAATGCAAGAGGTTTTTTGTCTTCAAGAGCATCCACAGCCATTACCTAATTTCTGTTATTCTCCCTGCTACGGAAGCTCTACAGCCCACTGGGAGGGCAGCTTACACTTGGATTTTATCCTTTGATTCCTGCAGACTTATATCCACCCCTGGTACGGCCTGCTCACTCCTTTGTCAGACCTCAGACAGAAGCAGGAATTGCAGCCAGTGGCCACCCTTTGGCACACCTGTGCTGATGCCAGGGAGTCAAAACTGCTTGGGAAGCCAAGCTTCCCACTGCCACGTGCTCAGGGTACAGGCAGAGTGCAACAAGGTTTGTCCTGACTGTGTTGGGGGCACGAGGGGAGATTTGTTCAGGGCTGCCCACTGACCACATGTTCAAGGGGCACTGACCTGCACAAGCAGGAGGGTGTTGGGTCCAGGTGGTGATAGTGCTGATGGTGATTCTGTGGCTATACTGAAACAGGAGCTCCCTTGCTATCTGCTGAAGAAATTAATTGCTGCAGCTTGCAGTAATGAGCTGTGAAACAAATCAATCCCATGGGCACAAAGGGTTCAATAACTCCTGCACTGTGTGGAATGGAGCTGTGTCATTTGCATCAAGCAGGTTAATGGGGAGCTGTTCCACCTGCAGCTGAGCTGCTCAACAACAGCCAAATATCAGAGACTTTCCTGAAGTCCTGAAAGGAGCCAGGTGCCTAACTGTGATAGGAAACCATTGCTTCTGTTGATGCACTCGGCACTGCAAAAGCTATTGTTGAGCACTCAATGGCTGTTGCACTGCTTTGCAGGATGTCAGGGGCTGAAGATCACTTTTAGTTTCATTCAAACTGTTTTATTTTAAGCATATGTTCTGTGCCCCTTTGGTGGGAAATTTCAGTATCCCATAAGCTTCCTACAAAAGCCCCTGCCTTGTTTTGAACAAATAGATGAGTCAGTGTGAAACTGGTCTTAATTAAATTAATGGATTCTTCCTGTAAAGCAGACAAAAATTAATAAGCTATTAAGAGTGAACATTGACTTTCCTTAGAAGAAATTATTTGGGTTTTCTCTGCTCATGTACACTTGGGAGGATAGTCACGGGCCTGAATGGGCCTGATTCTTTGTGGCTCCTTGATGTGGAATGAGAGGAAGAGGTGAGTGTTTCAGAGAGATAAGAACACACCTGGCTGGCATCAGGAAACCTTCAGTCTAATCAAGAGTGACTTCGCAGAGCTGTGTGTCCAAAACTCAAAATGTATTAAAAATTAAGCATTTACTTAAGCTGAAGATTTCTGCCTTTCCTATTTAATAGATCAGGTGGTGGAGTTTGGGGACTTTTTCATTTTGTTTTTCCATTTTTTGCAGGAATGTTGTAAAAAAATTCCCAGGACCTGACACTGGGTGTTGTGGATTAAAAAGAAATAAGGAAAAATGAACCACTTACCTAGCTGCAAGGCAAAACTAGAACAGGGGCCACTTGGCAGTGGTTACACTTCTGGAAACAGAAGTTCTGTGAGACTTTGGATAGATGGGGAAACCAGCTGTAGTTGCTGTGCTCCTTCCCATGCCAGCACCACTGTCCATTTCTCCCTTACAGGGCGAGCCATTCACCTGGGGGCTGGCTCAGTCAGTGTGGTTCCTGAGGGGGAAGGTTAAAAATAACTTCTGCTTCTTCCTAAGATTATTTTTAGCCTGGAATGCTTAAGTGATCTGGTTTACAGTGTTACTTGACAGACAGGTCAGGCAAAGTTTTGGGCTTTGCTGTAGGAGCTGCATGTGCCTTTTACATGCTTCATTTGTCTTGGTTTCTTTAATGAAATACAGCACTATGTGCATGAAATCTGAGTTGTGAGCCTGACTGTTCCTGATGTACAGGTCTCCTAATTTCCCTTTTTAATTCTGCTGAAACTTTTGGGTATGTGTGAATCCATTTACCTCAGCAGTAGAATAAAATAGCTGAAGTCAAACCTCATATGAGACAGAGCTGCTGGGGAGAAAAGCAGTATAAAAGTTGATTTCCTTTGGAAAGCTGGCTTCTTTTGATAGTTTTGATTTTGTACACGCAGACACTTGTCCATTTGAGCATACAGAACTTCTCCTATTCAGATACAAGCAACAGCTGAGATGCTAAACTATTGCCTGGTCCTTCCTCTAATGGCCAGTGACTTCTTACTGATTTATATTTTAAAACTCTTACATGAAAAATCTTATAATTCTTAGAGGAATTAGCAAAATAACATTTTCCCAGCATTTGACTGGGATCTAATGAGTCATTTCATCTCACATGTTGGAACAGAAACCAGAGTATTCTGACTAATACCTTGCACTATTTAGTCAAGATGGTCTCAATTATTCAAATAACTGCAATGTGAAAAATGATAGTCTGCATTTTTAGAAAATATTTTGTAACTACAACTATTCCTAATACAAAGGGGAAATAAGAAGCAGTTGAGCAAAATACATCTTGCTTTTATTTTTTTTAAATGACGAGAGTCAAAACTTTGTCACAAAGACCAAGTTACCATAGGCTTTGTTTGTTTCCTAGTTCTGCAAAGAAAGTATTCTCTTATTTCAAAAGCGGACTAGATGTAAGACATCATTTTGGTAGAAAACTATTCTCCACCATCCTGGGCTTTTTTTGGCATGTCTGTCACACCTTTTTATGGCATGTCTTTCTCTCCCTTTATCTCTCAGTTCCTGTTTAACTGCTGATGCTTTTCTTCTTGTTCTCCTCTTGAGAGATATAAACCCCTTTCTCGATGGTTTTTTTTCCAGGGAATGTGTCACACTTGTAGGGAGGAAATACCAGATTCATGACAACATCTTGTCAGTGCATAGCAGGATACTGCAGTCACAGCAGCTGTCAGGCACACGAGGACTTCACCCTCTGAAGGTGTACTGCTTCAACCATTTTAGAATTTGGAGTCTGGTTACAAGAAGAATTGTGTTGTCCCTTCTTATTCACCCTCTCTCCCTTTACTTTTAGATATAATTCCTCTCAAAGTCTCGAATTTCTTTCGTAAGACCTAGCAGCTGCCTGGCCTTGTGTGTGCTGTAAGTGTGACAGCTCTACAAAACAACAAGTACCTTAAAGCTACTGCCAGGCTAGATTTGGATTGTAGTCATCCACATAGCTTTGTAATTGGGAAGAATGTTACGATTTGACTCATTATGCAACTATCTCCATAAAAAGGAAGTATTTCTCTCCTTGGGAGGAAATTAGGATGAGTCATAGCTGGTATTGAGCTGAATTAGACAAACTGGTGCTGAACAGAGCTACAGAGCTAAGGAAGAAACCCTGATTAGGACAGTATATTACAGCATCTCGCTGACCTGTAATGCTGACCTGTTTACAGCATTGAATTCTCATAGTATTGGGAGTTTTCAGAATGTTTTCAGCATTTCAACTAGCAGTCAAATTATTACCACCTTGCAGTGTAAGTTGGAAGCCCAGAGTACCCCTTGGGCCTTGTTTCCTTCCTTAGGCAGTGTCTGAACTGCATTAACCAGGACTTGGTGAGTTAACAGAGCACATCATTATCGAACACTACCCAGCAGGAAGCCTTGCAGGCTTTAGGAAGTGCCTCAGGGCTGTTAGGGGCAGGTACAGATTTGTGGGAAGATGTAGTATGAGAGACAGCAAGGTTTTTATACACTCACTGTGTTACATGCAGAAGGGAGGCCTTAATTTTCCATGTAGATGAGATTAGAAACAAGATTGCATACTTCAGTTTGCAATCTTGAAAGGGAAGCATGACATGAGGAGGGTTTTACAGTCTCTTTCCATCTCACTTTTTTCCTTTCCTCAAGAGCATTTAAAAGGGAAAAATACCAGGGCAACCTAAAGCAGTGAGCTGTAAACAGCACTCAGTGTGCTGCTGTTTCAGCTCTCCTGAACAGGGCTCTGCTGTACCCATCCATCAAGGCTATAAAAGATTCATTCACTGTCCTGCTTGGTTTTCATCTATTTTAAACATTTAGAGACCTACTTACATGCCCTGTAAAGCTTACACAAATCATAGGGTTTGGAAATATTTCTAGTCAAGTACATGCGTTTTGCCCTCACAGTGGCTACTCTTCTGCTGCAGATTACCATGAAAAGCATTTTTCTGGCATGAAAACCTTTGGAAGGGGGTGGGCATGTGAAATTTGTACTAATTTTCATGCTTATTCATTATTCCTTACTTTGTTATATTTGCTTTTCACTATTTTTATTTTGCTAACATCCTGCCATTCTCTTTCCCTCTCCATTTCCAAGGCCCAAGTCTGCAGGCAGGTACATTCTGCTAATGGGCAAAGTTTGCTATGCTCAGCAGAAATAATCAGCATTGGTTTATGATAAGAAACAGTCAGTAAATTAACTTCCTCTGGTTCTGCTTTGCCAGAGGTAATGTTTTAGTTTATGGCAGAACTGGGAGGCTTCACCCCTGCCGGGTGTGTGCACACCCCTAACCCCATTCTGCTGTCTCAGATTAAGCAAAGAGCTGGTCCCATCTGTGGTTTCATCCTCCACAGGCAATGCAGCTTTCTCTTTGTGTAGTTAAAGCATTTAAACCACTCTTGTTTGGATATAGATTGGCCCCTAAAACCTAATGTGGTTTACTGAGAAACTTCTAATGAAAACAGTCCCCTATCAACAGAATACAAAGTATCAGAGAGGATTGCACTCTCATTATGTGCAGGGTACTTACCCATTTTGGGGCTGTGGGCTTGCAGCTTCAAAATCCCCTCTCTCTTCCTGATGTGAGGAGATCACACTTGAAGGGTAATCTTGAGTATCCTCCCTGAGCCCTTCTGCCTCCCAGTAACCTTCTTGGCGTGGCAGAGGAGTTCTCTGGGGGTGTGCAGAGGTCTCATGAGCTCGTGGCTTTAGGCTGTGCACGGAACCATCACGATATCCATGATGGGCTGCATGTGCCACCAGCTTTGCCAGTCCTACTGTGCTGCAGACCAGCAAAAGCTTCACCAGCATCCTGGGCTGCTTCTCCCCACAGTTACACCTGTCTCTTGTTCTTTTCTCTGAAGCTCAGCCTGAATTACTGTGGAAATGCCCCAGCAATATTCTTTAACTGGAAAGTTGGAAGAAGGAAGGAAAAAATAATTAAAAAAAAAAAATTGTAACAAAGAGCGGAAAGAGCTTTTGGCCCTCCCAGCTACTGTGGAAACGTCCGTGGCTGTTGAACAATGTGAGCCTGGTTCCTGTGTGGGGCTCAGACGTCTCTGACAGGGGGGAGAAAAAGGTGGTAGGAATACAGCTTATTCAAGGAACTTCTGAGCTTGCCTGCCTTCTAAACTTATCTGTGAACAGGAACTCGGCTTTTATCAACTGCCTTCTCCCTCAGGCACAGGAAAAGGATGTTAGCTTAAAGGAAGGGAAGAAAAAAGAAAGGAAAGAAAATATTGAGTACTCTAACAGACTGTCATTACACTGCCAGAAAATGTCACAGACCTGCCTGGTCCAGTGCTGCACATGGAAGTTTTTTCTACAGTTTAAAGGTCGAAATACATTGATTTTGGCAGAAGAGTATTTGTGGTATGTAGAATAAATTGTGGGCATTGAGGGACTCAGGAAATGTACAGTAAAAAAGAGCCTACAAACATCTATTCTTATGCAACCTTTGCAAAGTAGCTCTGTGAATCATAGAATCATCTGTTCCCATCAAAATGGAAGATTTTCATGAAGCTGTCCTTCAGAGAGGTCAAGATAATGGAGCATTTTTAAAAATTTGTGTTTGGGTTGTCATCTCTGGGTGTCAGGCCTAATTTTTTATTTGTATTTTTCACTATCATTAAAAGAAAAAACACTAGGCAAGAGCTGCTGTCAAGAGCTACCTCTGTCACCACATTCTAATAATATATTTTTTAAAGGTTGTGGAGGTTGCATGTAGGTTTTTTGCTGGTTTTGCTTTGCTGGTGGTGCTGCTTTTAGTTTTGTTGCTTTCATTAACTGTATTTGTTCTTTCACTGTCTTGCAGGGTGATGTGCTCTGGCATTTTAAAGAATAAAGTGAAGGAGAGTAATGCTCCACTGACAAAACAAGTGGGAATGCAGGCCTGCTAGATCATCTTGCAGTGAATGATGAGATGAGCAGCCCAAAGTTCAGTATGTCCTGCAGAACATTAAATGTAAAGCTTTTATGGATTGGTTCCAATACCACCTGAAAATAGAGGATAAAATCTCTCCAGGATTTTGGAAGGCCTTGATTAAAGGCTATGAACTTGCATCTCCTCATCACTGCCTGGATTTACACCCCTCTCCTGATGCCCCTTTTTTAAGCTTAGTGGAAGAACATAGAGAAACACAGAAGTGCCCTTTCTGACCTGTGGTCGACACTGCTGCCTAAGAGCAGTGACAGCAGCATATGGGGCCAGGCAGGGAGAGATTTTGCTAATTCTAAGGGAAAACCTGCTCTTGATGTAGCAGTCACTTCTCCAGGGAGATGAAATCACAAGGTCTGGACTGAAGACTGAAAAAAATTAGCAACTTCCCTCTGTTCCTTCCTGCTGCTTTTATTTCAGAATTGTGTGCATCCTGCTGTAACACACGTCAAAGTGTGAATATTTCATGTGCCATGTTTCACATAGAAATGTTCTTTTCTCACAAGTAACTGGATGTGACCTAAGCATTATATTTGTTTACGTATTAAGACCATTATCAGGAAGTAACTGAAACAAACGTGAGACAAAACAAGCAACAGGCTTCCAACCTGACCTGCAGTGAGATCCTGATTGCAGAGAAGTGACTTTGTGCTGCAAGCACTGAAGTAATTCTTCATGGGTATGATTCCTCCCAAGTGGTGGGGCAGTGTTTCTCTGTCATCCTCCTGGCTCAGAACATCTGCTGCTCCTCCAGGTGCAAGAACCTGTTTTCTGTACCTTTCTAATGGTGCTGCCCTGTGGCTGCAGCAGGCACAGGTTTGCAGGTTAATAATTTAGCATGACAGACTTTTGGTAGTGGTTATGGAAGATGCTAAATAAAGCAAGGCGAGGGATGATGTCCCTTTCCTTGTGGTAGGCACAGCATAGGATGCTGCCATGGACACATGAAAGGCATTCATTATTCCGAGGAACTTCCTTACTGAACAGTAGTTGAGTTTTTGTCTAACAGCTGTTTTAATTTGTGGTATCTGAATAACACGTTCAGGTTATACTGTTGGTTCAAAACATCAGATTTGCTGGCAGAATGAGCTGTAAGTTTTCTTTTATATCTGTAGAGGAACAGGTATGAGGAGTGTACCTACTCAGGAATGAGACACGTCACAACTTTGCCCTTTTTTTCCTTCCTTTTTTCTTTTCCCTTTCTCTTTTTTTTCTTTTGTGAGATGTTGCCTCAGCATGGAACCAGGGAAAACAGACATATATTTGCTGTAACTACCTGCTCATTGCTTTCTGAGGTCAGTGTGTTCTAGGAGGTACTTTCTAGGTGAGAAAGACATCTGTGCACCAACTAACATCAGTAGATCTTTAGTCACTCTTCAGTTGCCTAGTTTAGTCTTGGTGTACCTTACAGAGCTGGGTACCACTGCTCTGATGAAAAAATGGGTGAGTTAAATCAATTTAAAGGATAGTTTGGAATGAGTTATTGTGAAGTGTTACAGTGAAGTGTTTACTCCAAAAATATACTTGAAACCCATTCAGTAAGCGATGTTATACTAATAGTGGTGTGGGGATGTTTGGAGATGCCCTGGTAGTTCTCACAAGTTTTTTGTGGTTCTAAGAACAGCTAGCCAAAATATATTGTTCCTCCACTCTTCGCCCTCAGTCACTAGTGACTATTTTTTCTCTCTGTGCTCTTATTCATGGAAATACTTTTCCTCCAAGTATTTCTGGGAAGTACTTCCTCAAAGTGTTCAAACTATTCTTCAGCCTTCCAGCTAGTCTTTAAAGTGTTGATATTGCCAGTTATACCAGATCGATCACTTATGCCCTGGGATCTTGCCAATAAGTGTCAGGACTGCTCTTGCCTTGTCTGGTAACTCTAACCACTTCCATTAAACACAGCTCTTAACCCCCTCTGATGTTGCCCACCCCGAGAATTCAGTGTCCTGTTTGCAGTTCCATAACCAAGTCATCAAATGCCAGCACCATCTCCTGGGTAATCTGCTTAAGGTGCAAAATCTCATCTTGGCCCCTTTCCTTATGTTTAGTGTCAGAGCTCTGCAGCTGCAGCTGGAGAGGGGGTGGGCATCCTCAGAGTAAACAGTGCCAAACAATGCCTTTGATCGATGGTTTGTCTGATAAATGGCTTGGCCGTACTTGGGAAGCAAAGGCTCTGGCTGTTCCAGTCAGCATGTCTCTGGAGAGACAGCCCTTAGAAATTCAGTTTGCACTTAATAGATTCTGATGAATTTATTTGTTTCTTTTCTGTCTTTCCAGATTCACTGCCTACTCTGTAATGCTCTTAATTATAGACTAAAATTCCAAATCTGTGTATTTAAAAGGAAAAAAAACCTCTTGAAAAAATGTTTAAAAAATCAAGAAAAGGTGGAAAGCAGGTGTTGCTTTAGATTCATATATCCCAGTTCCAAATCTCTGAAACAGACTGAATATCTGAAAGGATTTTATGTCTGGGAAGACAGTTTTGTTGATAGCTGCACAGCAAGGGGATAACTTCTCATTAGGCACTGGGATTTAGATCTGGAAAATGCTGTCTCATCCCTTGCCTGCTGCTGGTGTGTGCTCATGCGTGTGCAGATGCTCTGGGGGAAGAGAGCACAGGGGGAAGAGTGTCAGGAGGGGACTGCAGGACTAGAGAGCAATTCCCTTTGCTGGTCTGTCCATCTGAGGGGGAAGATGAATTCTTGTTGCCTGTATTTTTAATGGTTTGCTCAAAAGCTATCAGTGGTATTTGACAGCAGAAATCAGTCACAGAAGATTGCTGTACTGGCAGCACTCTGTGTGCTGCATGTGGCTCATGCCTGTGTGTGTTCCTGAAAGATGGCTTGCCCCTGGGTAATTCATTCCCTGGCTAAGGAAATTAGCTCATTACCTATGCAAACGTACATGCAGGGATTCAAGTCCTAAACTGTTTGCCAAAGGATGTCAGACAACTGCTTGTTTTCATTAGGGCATGGAAATGACAGATCTGTGACAGTTCTCCATTCTGCATTTTGAAGTTTTCATAAATGGAGAGAGAGAGGAAGGATTTCTGTTTATAGCAAGGTTCGATCCTGTTAATGTTAATATTATTGTTTATTAAAAAACTTCCTGAACAAAGGATATTTACCAGCCACAAAAGCAGTTTGTCTTTCCTTTCCTTACCTGTCTTTCAAACAATATCATATACCATTTAAATACTTCAATAGAATATGACCAAATCACACTCCTTTCATTCAGCAAGATGACTTTGGCAGATGTTAGTCTCCAGCATAAGTTCATTGTTAAAGGATGAGGTTAAGGCTTTGTGGACTAAGTAGCTTGCAGCTGGGAAAACTCAAGAAGGAAGAGACCCAAATTAAGCAAAATCCTGTTTAATCTGTTGCAGGCACGAAGTAAAAGACAGTAGGGGACAGGGAATGTTGATTTCTGCTTTACATTCTTTTTTTTACCTTGTCTCAGTGCTTTGGGACTAAGTAGGCTTGAGATAGAATTCTCTTGCCCGTATTCCAGAGTTGTTGGCAGATGTTGCACAGACCAGGTGTCAGCCACCAACACTCAGGGACAGGTGGGGGCACGTGAGAGGTGAGGAACTGCTCCTTTCAGGGAAAGTTTCAAGAAACTCTGCTGTTTTCTAGCAAGAGGCTCAATGGCCAAGTCTGAGTAGCCAGAATTCAAACTTTAAATGAACAGCAAGTGGATGGTTTGTCATTGCACAAGTCAAGACAAGGCTTTCTTTCAGTATTATGCAGATCAGCCAAATGTTTTTGAGATACAGATTTGTTTATGGCAATATAGCTTAACAGGCTTCTCCTATTGTTGCAAGGCAGAAAACAGAAAAAGAGGTTGCTGCCAGGGGAGATAGGAACTTGGGGTCTCTGAACTGCCTGCTGGAGGCCTTTCTCCTTAGCCGCTGATTATCTTACCTGATACAAAGGGGGGAACGTTACCTGGCAGAAAGTTAAGTCCCTAGCAAAATCTTAAAGCCAGGGTAGCTTGTGTTAACTCTGTTGTTAGTTCTGTCTGAGGTAGGATTGGCAACAAACTGGGACTGAATCCTCTGCTTTGAGTAGAAGGATCCTGCAGTCGCTTGGAGGTGGCAAACACTGAGGAGCCATTGTGGATGCTTGCCCTGTATAGATTGATCTCCTACGATGTTGTCTTGAGTCCAGAGCTTTCCTAAAAAGGTTTCAAGGTAAAACAATGCCTGTGCAAACTGCCTGCTGCCTGGGAGGGATCCAACAGCATTGAAATGTGTCTTGTGAGCCCTTTCTCAAGGTCATCGGAGCACGAGGAGGCAGGAAAGGAGTATCCCACTTGAGTGTCAGCTAATTCAATCTGGTGATGATTCATGTTTCACATCCCAGGATGGCTGGATATTTTGTGCATTTTTTACCTTTTATAACAATGCAAAATACGTAAAATTGAATTGTACAAATCACAATGACAGAACAATAGCAGAACTAAATCAAGATACGCTTCTCACTCAGCCCTATCAACCTTGGTGTTCTCCTGAAAATACCAGTAAAACTCATAACCCTGGAATGTCTGTGCTCTGCTTTAATGGTCTTTGAAAGCCTGGTGAAAAAGGAAATAGGCCCTGGAGCAATTCCCAAAGATGGTAAATTTCTTTTTTTAACAAACGTAGTTATAACAAGACTCCTGCCTGTGCCAGTTTTGTGACTGGCTCCAGGAGCAGTGAGGTTATACCACTGTTGTATGGCACAGTAAGGTGCAGATATCTTCAATTTAAGAGCACCTTGGGAGCAGGAAGGAGCACCAGCCGTAGCAACAACCACCTTGGGGGTATTTTGACAGATGGTAAGAAAAACCTTTTCCACGTCTTGCTGCAACATTCTGGAACTATGTGAGCTCCTATAATGATTGGTATGCTGTGCTGGCCTTCCTCTGATTCCTGCACTTTTTAAAATTAACAATTGATAAATTCATCAGTCTGACAGAGATTTGGCTCCTTTATATTCAGATGGAAATTTGTTGTTTGTTTATAATAAGGAGACTTATTTGTGAGAAAAGGATTAAGAACTGCATATGTTATTTTCCAGATCAACAGCTTTTCAATAATTTCAGTATGGGGTAAAAAATTGACTTGCAAAAACTGAAGAATTATTCTTAGTTCCACAGTAAGAACTATGTTTGTGTACATGCCTGCAGTGTACGTAGATGTCTGCAAGATACAACATTTTTTGTTCAGACTTTTTTCTGCGTAGTCATTCCCCATCTGACACTTCCAGGCTGATAACTTCTGGCAGCAGTGGCTTGCAGACCACTGCACTTCATGACATTGTGGTGTGCTATCTTTCCAAAATACAGCTCAGCCTCTGAATTTCATATTCTGTTTGCCTGGTGAGGAAAAACAGCCAAAGCTGGTCATACTTTGGGCTCAAAGGCTGATGCAATGTGGCTTTCATAGTTTCACATCTGGCATTATTAAAAAAAATAAATTAAAAATCACCTTGCTGCACCAGCAATTGCTTTCACAGCTAGCACTGAACTTCATTTTGCTGGTGGGGCAATAGCTGATTTGGGCCACTTAGGATCTACTTCAGAAAACACTTTAGCTTGAGTTTAACTGCAAGTACATTAGGATATCCAACTGTAACTAAGGATCATGTTTTGGTATTTTTTCCTAGCCAGGCCTTGGGGCTGGATGGATCCTCTGTAAGATTTCCCCAGTCAGTTCTGTGCTGGCTGTTCTCACCCTGTTGTGCTCTGCAGCAGCAGCTCTGACGTGAGGGGTGGTGTTTGGTGTGAGATGTTGTCTCGCTCTGCGGTGGCAGAGCAGGGCTCTGTCTACAGCAACTCAGAGAAACAAATAGGAAACAGGATTTCCCCCAACAGGCATCTGATTTTCAGAAATGAACCAGAAATTACCTTCAGAAATGAATGTAATGGGATGTACAGCTGAGCAAACCCCACAATTAACACAGAATGACTTCACACTTGACAAACACAGCAGGTGGGACCTCAAGCTCACTTCACCTGAGCACCAAGCTGTAGCTGGCTCCCTTTTTCTCAGGATTTACTAGAAATAGTTACCATTTTGTGCAGGATGGGTTCTGGTAACTGCCAGACCAAGAAACCTTGACCCTGTTTGTTTGCTACAAACACTGTCAGTATTATGTTCTCTCCACCCTCTGGGGCCCAGGAGAGCTGGTGTTTGGCTCCTGCTGCAGCCTCAGGAAGATGCCCTTTTAGGAGCTCAGCTCTTCTGCTAAAGTCTCCATCCTTCACTGAGAGCATTGCAGCATATTTTAAAAGCTCTTTCTGTCTGGAAATTCTCCAGACAGCTCCTTACCTACTGCTGTCGTTGTCCTCCTCTCCCCCTCCCTTCTTAAAGCTTCCCAAGCAGATCCGTATCATTAATATTTCAGTATCAACTGTACACGGGCATTGGCTACACTGCAGCACACTTCATCAATAAGAGCCAGTGAGGGCTGTGAGCTTTGCCACACTGCCTTCATCCAGCACAGGAGGAAGAGCAAAGGCAGAGCCTGCCAGAGAAGCTGAGTATCTGCTGAGGGTAGGGCTGCATCTCGCAGTCCCAGCCTTGAGGTGCTTTTTGCTGCTTTTGCTCTCTCATTCAGATCAGCCCAGATAATACCCTAACAAGCAACAAGAATGGATGTCTTTAAGAAAGGTTTCTCCATTGCTAAAGAAGGTGTGGTGGCTGCTGCAGAAAAGACCAAGCAGGGAGTGACAGAGGCTGCAGAGAAGACCAAAGAAGGGGTAATGTATGTAGGTAAGAGAGAACTAGTTTTGATCTACTTTTGAGCATGAACAGCAGCATAGATTGTCTCTGAGAAAGTCTGGGGAATTTATATTGTGGCTGAAGCTTGGGAGTGACTAGCAGGATAGTCTGGATAAAATCCTGAGCTCTGCAGAGTTGCTGTGTAAACCTGGGGAACCACAGCTTCCCTGTGCCTCAGTTCCTCCAAGTTAGACATAGAAACCACTACTTCAGGGAAGGCAGAACAATGTTAAAGAGCAGATGCTCAGGTGTAAGGTTTGTTTGACTATTCACTGATTGTTTGCAGGATGAGTCAGGCACTCTCCAGACAAGTGAGCGCTGCTGGTCTCTGCCTCACCTCCACACTGGGAGGGACTCGCTGAGGAGGTCCCTGAGAGGAGCCAGCAGTGTTAGCAAGAGGGGATTGCAGGATGCATCTGTTTCCCCACAAACAAATGGGTTTGTCCTGAAATCCTTCTCTTGTTCACCGACCTCTTTCGTTGCCCATGCACACATTAATCTTGCTTTACAAGAGACGCCCAGATTCCTTTTGCCCAAAGAACAGGATCTGGAAAACAGTGTGCCTGATGTCCTGCCTGGAGACCTCTTTCACAGTTAATGGGCTGAAACCTCCTCTTCCAAGGTCACCCACAAAACCCACTATCTCCACTTATCTAGCACATGCAATTATATGGCTGGATGGTCAGATATTCCATATAATACAAACTAAAGAGACTTAGGTTCCCAAGACTGATTATCTCACTGCTGATTACTGCATTTCACACAGCTCGTTATTTTTGCTGGGTGTGGGAGTGTTTCTTTTTGCAGGAAAGTTTACATGAAGGCTCTTCCTGCTATCATACTGCAACATCCACAGCTGTAGTTAGCTACTATATTTAAAACTGTTCTATTGCCAACTGCTACAGATATATATTTGTACATTACATATTAAATACAAAATTTGTATGCAGCAGGTCTGGTAATGTCTTTATCTTGAATTTTTAAATACTTAATTATTGACATGTTGGAAATGAATGGATGTAACATTTCACGTTTCAATTTGAAGCTGACCCACAAGATAAAAAGGTAAGCAGCATCCCTGTAAACAACTAACTAACTACAGTAAGTGAAACACCAGTCTAAGAAATGTCACATGTGGGTGTCACATTGTGGCATCATTCCTGCTCCACCTGCTTCCAGATCTGAGTTGTGTCGGGGTTATTCAGAGTTTTTATACATAATTTCTCACATCTCTGTTCAGTCACGTTGTACAGCTCCATACTGTGACCTGATTTTCACTGTTGCACAGCCAAGATGTCTCTTTAGGAGATTCTGACCTTTTCAATAAAGTTTTCTGTGAGGCTAGAACTAAAAGCCTTGAAACCTTAATCTCTGAATGAGGATCAAATAAGGATCAAGGTGAGGATTAAGTGCTTTCTCCTTTTATTGGTTTGGTCTCTTGGTATATTGCTGGTTCCTGCCCTGTCATGCACTGGGCTGAGCTTTGCCTTGGCCTGATTCAGTTCCTGTTGGGAAGCTCAACCCTTTAGGGAAAATTGAGTCTTTCACAGGCAGGAAAAGTAAAGGCCAGATGCTAATTAGCTCAGAAAATGGGGGGGGTTGTTTTAATAGCCAGAGAAGGTGGAGGTGTGGTATATTGGTTAAAACTGGAATGATTAGTATGTTGTTCATGATGCCTTTTGTCACTCTGTGCCACATAAAGAATAAACCAGAGACCTGAACTTTTCCTTCCTTGCTTCTTCCCTTGCAGAACCCTATCCCAGCAGCTTCATCTAGAACATTAGGTGATGAGACTTGAATTTTTGGATGCTAGGAGAGAGTAATACTGTATTGAACCTCAAGGGTCTTTTAAGAACATCAGGAAAGAGCAAAATCCCCAGGGCCTAGGATGGATGAAGTGGAGCTCTGACTTTTATTCAGGTTTGTGTTAACTCATTGCTGACTCTCTGAGGATTCCAAATGTCTGGGCACAACCACCACGTCTGGTGAGTCACTTGCTGCTGCCCAGGAGAAGAAAACAATTCTCACTCAGAGGTATCTGTCTGGAGTGAACAGTGTCACTGGGACACTGTGGCCCCCTCGTCCCCACTCTGATCCATACGGGTTCAGGTCCCACAGCCCATGCCAAAGCAGGAGATGCCTCCATCCTGTACTAAGCCTGCAATGCAGTGCTCCTGCCCTGCCACTGGCCTTGCTTAACCAGTGGGGTAGAGAAGAGAGTGCATGAAAAGAGAGGGAGAAATCCTGTATCATGGGTCACCTTTGCACTTGGTGAAATCACCGTCTGCTCTCCACGTTCTAACAGCCTCTGAGTGTGCTGAAGTGTCAGGAGATCCCTGCATGGTTAGTGTGGATCCAGCAGTTGGTTCAGTGGGCTGTCTTTTTTAATATGGTTTGAATAGGGGTGTAAGTGATGCTGAAGTTAATTAATGAATTTAATGCCAAGCCACAGCAGAGTATTGAGTCATTAGTACTGCTTAATGTATAGTTCAGGAGGCCCCAACACAGAATGCATTTCTAGTTTTCGACCGTGTGTGTTGCAGAAAGGCCCAACACACCCAGCTGTGTTTGAACTGAGTGATTCCTGCAGGATTTAAAGCACATCAAAATATCCTTTTCTACTCTAGACCTTCTCCCGGGGCATAGCACTCCACCAGCCCCGTCCCTCCCTGGCAGTCCCAAAAGCTCTTGCTGATGACTCACGGCACTCAGAAGAGACAGGATGCATGAACTTTTAATTCTGGGTACAGAAGCTGCAGGCAAGGACTAATGAGTGAAATGAGATTGAGCATCAGGTGATTGCTTTCTGATTCAACAGATGCGGGCTGCTGGCAGGAGTATGCGCCGGAAGGTCGGGTTTCATGCGGTGCATAATGGATAGGAGCCTGAGTCATCGGGTGTGGCTGGGCTGGGAGGATGAGGCGAGCTCTCCTCAGGCTGCAGCAGTGACTCTTCCCAATGACATTGCTTCTGTCATGAAATGGATTTGGATGTTTTTCTTCTAGCAGCATCTCTCCTTTCTGGAATTATTTTCTATCTGCATGTGTAGCACTTGCCCACTCTCCTCCCCTGTAAAAGAATTGAGCCCAGACAGTCACCTTAAAAGTCTGGCAAAAAACCATACAAAAGTGCAGCTCTTGTCTCAGTAAGCACGTTTACTGCAAAACTGCAAAGGCATGTAAGGCTGGTACAGCAAATCATGTACTTTGCTTGCCTATCAACTGCTGTTTGACCAAAAATCAGCAAAGGGCTAAGCTTGAGCATCTGAGTCTGATATGAGACAACCTTGTATGTCAAATCAATATCGTGGCAGTTTTATCTTGGAATGGTACTGACAGGGAAAACGAAGCAGGATGGTGTCTGAATTGAACCTCGTGTGTTTGGCCCATTCAGGGGCTCACATTTATGGCCTGGGACTTGCTCTGCTCAGTGCTGTGTTTCTGCACATGCTTGTTTATCTTGGGCACCATTATTAAATCCAGTTCACAGCAGTGCACATGGATCATGTGTGTCACTAGGAACTGCAGCTTACAGCAGTAACAAGTTAAGGTACAAAGATTTCATCTCGTGACTTCTAAGACTGTTTGGGAGGGTGGAGTGAAATGTTGAGGGCATATTGTAGTAGAACAGTTTTGTTCTGCCCCAGGCAAACATTGTAACCACAAAAATAAATCAACAATTGAGAATTACATTCAATAATACATAACATGTATCAGGCAGAGCAGAGCTGGGCTGGACCTGTTGTTATCAGGGCACTGCACCTGTTTTGCTTCTCAGGCTGTTAATGAGAATGAGCTGTGGTTTGTAGCTGGTTTCTCCCACCACACCCATGTCTGCTCCACTATCATGGAGTCAAAAATCTGCCTGGTTGTTGTCCAGTATTATCATTTTTATAGTTGGCCATAGAAATTCTTTTGTTGTATCAGTATAGGAAACCTGAAGAGAACCTGTATAGGTGCAGATGATTTGTAATATACAGTAAAGTGGGACCAGTGGAATATTTCTGCTTGTGTTTTATTTAACTTCTAAGAGAGATAAATATGATCCTTTATTTTTTTAATATGTAAAGCACCTAGTTACCATGAGGGCTGCTCATCTACCCTATGATTTAACTTACCTGCTGCAGTATCAAGTGGAAGGGATATATAGCTTGTTGCTTCAAGCATGGAGGAAAATCACAGAGATTAATTATTCCTTAGGGCTATTTGTGTTGCAAACTGAATGCCTTCACATCCTGTTAGCTTTTCTGCATTGAGAACAGCGAGATAAATTACAATATAAGCATACATATGGTGTATTTTCATAATTTGAGATAAAACCATCTGCTTTCTGGGTATTACTGTGAGCAGGCACTTCCAGCCTAGATTGAGGCACCAAACTGGGAATCTAGTAAGTAGGTATGTAGTAGGTGGGTGGTGTTCTGTAAATTCAGTCTCAGGTTTCTTCAGAGTCTTTATTAGTGGTATAGAATAAGACTTTAAATGACCACTGCAGCCAAGTATCCTGCTGAAAGACAGGGGAGAGTTGTGGATGTGACTTCTTGTCCTGTAAGAGTGAAGTAGATGAGATGTTACGAGGTGATTTTATTTACAGTTATTTATACGACTAGCTTTAAGTTGATTTACCACCACTCAACTGCTCTTTTTGGAAATATTGCAGGACAATTTTTCATAATCAAGATTTTTCAGATCTAAACATCTCCAGAGAATTTTCTGTTGAAGCTCTCCAGCTCTCAACACAAAGGTACTCATTGGCTTTATTGGGGAGGGAAGCTGGTCTCTCCTCTGACTTTACAAATGGTTTGTGTCTGAGCAGGAGGTACCAGCAGCTCGGTACCTCAGCTCCCCACTGCACTTCCTTGGAGCAGGAAGCCATCTGTGTCTAGAAATCAGGGTGTAATTTCGCAGCACTGATGGATTGTGTTTCCTCTCACAGGCACCAAGACCAAGGAGGGAGTAGTGCAAAGTGTGACCTCAGGTAAGAGCACAGCCTGAGTGGGATGTGGAAATCTGTGGTGATTGTTTGACCTCTTGGGAAGGCCATCACTCCTGCCAAGCGGGAGGTCTCTGTGGGACACCACTGAGCTGCCTGACCTTCCCACTGATGAATGGAGGCTGCCTGCCAGGAGCAATGGTTCAGGGTCTGGCATTTGCAGTGGACACGGATGGGAGAAAATATTTAATCAGTAGAGTAGGTCAGAAAAAATCTAGCAAAGGTTACTTGGCAGACTGGGATGATTCACAGCAATTTAGACATTTCACAATGTCAGGTGCACAGCCCAGCATGCAGAGAGGATTTATTTGCGTCAGATCCTGTCTGGGCAAAACTGAGGTCTTTGGGAGAGTCCTGTCAAGTAGTTGGAGAGTCAGGCACCCAAAGGGCTCCTTCTAGGGTATCCCCAACTCCAAGGCAGAGCAGCCATACCGACTGTCCTGAGGGAAGGTGAATGGAACCTTTCCCTGGAGAATTTCCTAACTATTGCTTTTTTCTGCCAAGGGGTATTAAATCAACAGAAGGTGAGCTGGAAGAGGTCACTGTCTGCAATGCAAAATACCTTATTTACGCTGTTGTCTCTCAGTATCTGACAGTGAATTTCTCATTCTCCAGTTGCCCACAAAGACTGACAGGCTGCAGTGCTGCTCCCTAAGCAGCATTTTGTGCCAGACAAAAATCCTCACATACACAATCTAAATTCAGACGTGATCTCAAAAATCTAAACAAGGACTGCACCAGGGCTAATTTCTTCTTTTACATCAATGCAATCATTTTGTTATGCCAGAGAATTTGACAGCCTTCTGGCAGTGTCTAGTTTGCTGACTTTTCTGCTTTTGTTGAAACTGCAGTTGCTGAGAAGACTAAAGAGCAGGCCAATGTGGTGGGAGAAGCTGTAGTAGCCAGCGTGAACACAGTGGCAAACAAGACTGTAGAAGGAGCAGAGACCATCGTGGCCACTACAGGAGTTGTAAAAAAGGTGTGTTTGTTTCTTCTGTGATGGGCAGGACAGAAGAGCCTTTGAATTAATTGCCTGCAAACATTTACAGTTGATGGTTTTACTTATTTCATGAAAGGTTTTCAGCAATATCTGCTTTTGTGTAGTACTTAATATCATATAATGCCTAATATAGTCACAGAATCATTTAGTTTGAAAGGGACCTCTTGAGGTCATCTAGTCCAGCCCCCTTAGGGCCAATGAGAGAGGACTGTCCCATTGGGTTTTGAATATCTCCACGGAAGGAGACTCCACAATATCCCTGGGCAACCTGTGCCAGTGTTTGACTGCCCTCATAGGAAAAAGGAGAATTGTTTTCTTCTGTTCAGGTGGACACATTAGTAACTTGGTGCCTGTTGTCTCTTGTCCCATCAGTGGGCACTGCTGGCAAGAGTCTGGCTCTCCATTTTCTTACGAGTGTAGAATGTAGATTTTTCCCAGGGGTTTGAGGAGAAATGTCTCTGGGTTGCAGTGAGCACCTGGACTGAGTCAGAGCTCAGGGATGTGGAAGGCACAGGAGCCAGCACTTGCCCCCACCCCTGTGCCGTGCTGGTGGGATGCACAGGCTCGCCCTGGCCACGGCAGCTCAGGAGGCAGCAGAGGGCAGCAGCAAGTCAGGCACAGCCTGGTTCCAGCAGAAAGCCCGACCCTGCTGTCCTGCTCCGTGCTGGTTTGACAACAACCAAGTGCTTATTGATAAAAGGCCGTGTGACCCAAACTGTGTACGGATTAAGCCACATTCAGACAAGGCACCTTCTGTCCTCCAGCCTAATTTGACGAACGGGCTTCTTCAAGTGAGGGGATCAAGGGGCGTGTGAAGGAGCAGAACAGCTGCTTAGGTGAAGGCAGTGCTGATCATTAGAGAAGATGCTTTGCTAACAAACAGCGCCCATTTGTAGAGCACGAGGCCAATACTTGGCAGCTCTTTGGTAAGCCCCTCTCTTTCCCAGCTTCAGAGAGTGTGATCAGTGCTGTTGATGGCCACATGAGCTTTATGAGTCACAACAAACCCAAACCCAGAATCAAAGCAAAGCCAGGCTGGCCAAAATTGTTTTAATTGTTCAGAGAGTCGGCTGATTAATTTCCTGACCTGCACATAAACACATTGCGATGTGAAACAAAACTTCTACACAGCATATAAATCCTGAGAGAATAGCCTAACAAAAGAGGAGAACAGCAGCTACAAGTGACGCAAAATGTCCTCCTGAAAGCATGTGAAAAGGGCAGATACAGGAGTTCTGCTAAGCCCTTGGGATAAATTTAATCTCTATTCCCAGAGGGAACAGCAGTTAGGCTGCAGGAGTGCAAACAGCAATTCCTAATTCCATGAGGCCAGAATACCCCTTCCTACCTTACGACTGACCATGGGGTGACTGTTCCAGAGGAGTGAGGAATTTGCTGATGGTAGGAATCCCTGCTGCAGATAGTGAACTGTCTCCCCTCCAGCAAGGACTGAGCAGCAGAAATCCTCTTCCCCTTTCCTCCTAAGTGAGAACCCCACCTCAAAGTCTGACAGCTACAGTTTACAGCTAATTCAGAACTTAAACCAGTGCAGATTTTCCAGAGAGCATTTGAACTGTTGCTCTGGTGTCTTCCATTGATGTCCGATTGTTTAGACTTAAAATGGAGATTGATTAAGAGATAAAAAAATAGGATGTGTCACATGCTAGAGGGCAGAATAAATGGAGCCAGGAAAATGCTTTGGATACAGCATCATGGTGTCATGCCAAACAGCAGAAGTGGGCAGCAGACTGAAAACAGGAGGAGAAAAACAAGAGAAATCACAGGAGAAAAAAATTCAGGAAAAACATTTGTTTCTGTGAAAGAGGGTTCATCTGTTCTGCTGGTTTAGTTCAGCTTAGGAGTGCAAATCTTTTATTCATACTCACCATACTTTAGCATGTAGCTAGACACCTTTTAGATCCAGCTAGACACAGAAGATTGAGCTCCACATGCACATCGAGTGCATCCCCACTGCTAACGGATAACTGCCATGGAGCCAAAGCTGCTCCAGAGGGAGAGCCCTGAAAGGAGTATGAGGAGTTGTGCTGGGCTCTCAGCACGGGCTGTTTTATCTCCAGAATTGCTCCTATCATGTTACACAATTTGCTAATGGAAATGCATCCAGAGTTTGCCAATAGCAGCACCAGGCACTGTAATGCATGTGGGAGACCCACTTCAGATACACTAAGAGTGATAATGTATACCTTTTAAATGCTTAAACAGTGAATACCCACTGTTATAATCCTGGAATCATCACAAGCATTTCAGCCTCAGAAGTCTGAGAGAGCATCCAGTCCTGAGACTTGTTTGTGCTCCATACCATCCTCCTTCTTTCTAATTGCACAGGGCACTTGCCAACATCTTATTTGGGTTTTCAGCTATATCCAGTGCTGTTCCCTGCCATAGAAGGGCTCTTCAAAGTGCCAGGGATCTGTGAATGCATGGCACTGAGCAGTGCTCAGAGTGACCCAGGTTGGGGACTTGAGTGGCCTAGAAGACCTGTCTCCAGCTGACCATTTCCAGTATTAATATCAATTACAGAGAGCTTGTTGACATTTAATCTGTGCATTTGACAGCTGGGATCAGTGGCAGGCACACGTTAGGAAAGAGAGGGGTACTCTAAGGGGTTTGGGTTAAGTTTTGCTCAGGATAGCCGTGGGATGCAGGTGTATCAGATGGTGACTTTGGCCATGGGAAAGAATTCAGCCCTTTGTTGCATCACGGCAGGCACCGAAATGTGGACGCCCCAGCAGCCTGCTGTTCCTTACTGCCCTTGTGGGGAAGCACTCAGAGCCAGCAGAAGGAAATGGGGCTGAAGTAACCCTACACCTATGGAAGGGTGCCAAGCACCACATGAGAACAACCTTGAGTCGTGCTGGCACCGCCTAGCAGGGCTTTGGCACTGACCTGGTCACTGCTGAGTACAAGGAAGTATTGACTCATTTGGGGGCATTTTTAAGTATCAGATAAAAAAATCTGTAAATTAAGAGATTATAAACCCTCCGTGATTTTTCTGCTACAAAAAGGAATGAAACCAGTCAGTAGTGTATTCTGTCTGTGGCTTTGCACCCATCCCCATCCCTGGGGTGGACATTAAGAGATTCCAGTGAGATAACCACCCACTAAATATCCCTGTCTTAGAAGAGGATTAGTTCTTCGTCTGTATGACACAGCACAGAGCTTGCTGCAATGCAGACACCACGTGACTGGGAACAAGCCCATGTACATACACACGCTCTCAAAATGTCCCTCAGGGTTTGGAACTCATGCTTCCCTACACCCTCCACCTAAATCTTCCCTTTAGATCTATTTGTCCCGTCAGATCTTATGGTTTAGTTGTCAGTTCATGACTCTGTCACTTTGAATTGGGTCTGATCTTTTTTTTTTACTTCGCCCCATTAATTAAATGAGCATTTGTCAGTTCTGTGCAACCGTTGGGCGCGTTCCCTGGATCACGGCGTTTCTGTGCACCTGATCTGGCGCACGAGGGCCGCACCCATGCCATGGCTCATCTCTTTCACAACAACTGCACGTCCTGAATGTGAAAGGCTGCTCTGCATGGCCTTAATTCCCTTCACTTACACCCTGCAATGCCTCCGATGCAAAGACAGTCTGTTGCACGGAGGGAATTAGAAGCAGAAACTGAGTGACCTTCCTGTTCAAGTTAGATTGGCAAGTGTCACTAGGAAGGAGCAGCCAAAGGTATCTGAGAAGCCACCAAGGGCAGAGCTGCTAAGCAGGAGGAGCAGGGAAATCAACAGCCAAACTAGCCGACAATTAAGTAGAATAAATAATTGAACCTTGTTCCCCTTTGTATTCAAGCTTCCCCATACTTAGCTGATGCAGTGGTGCATCCCAGTGGTATCCTTCCACATGTCATGGAACACAAGATGTGTTTTTAAAAGTGCTGTGGAGTGGGGCACTCTGCCTACAGGCACTTTTTCTGTGCTTCCCTCTCAGTCTCATTAGTGCATCCAGGCAGACATTTTCCCATGCAAAATAGCTGAGTTAGTGGCATCGATGAAGTCTTAAAACCTACACGGCCATGGATGTGCTTCGTGGCTCAAGGCTGTACCCCAGCAACCCTGTAGGATACATGTTAAATATGTATCATTTGCATAAGCAGTCCCAGGAGCCTCTCAGAGAGTCTGACTGTGAGCTGGATAAAAACAAAGCCACCCCAAAAGTCTACCTGGATTTGTAGGGTAAGACAGGAATCCTGCATGCCCATCTATCTGTCTGTCCTGTTGGTAGCTGCACTCACTTTAATCAAGGTTTGACCCCTTAGTCAGAGCTGTCAGCGTCACTCTGAGCACACTCAGGCTGAAACCTATCCAGGACAGCTCGTCCACAGGACCTGCCAGGCTGCCTGAGGGTTTCCTAGGGAGTGGTTTGGGGATGCTGCCAGGCAGCATCGTGTTTGCTCCAGCTCCCAAGGTCAAGAGCACTACAGGAGGCTGAACCTCTCTATCTTATGCAATTGATGTCCTTTTGAGGGCTCCTAAATTTGTAGCATATTAGGCTGCCAGTGAACCTCTCTGGTTTACAGCCTTAATAATAATAATAATAATAATAATAATAATAATAATAATAATAATAATAATAATAATAAAATCTTGCTTGCCACTGAATTTGTTGAGATTTGATGAGTATATTCCAGCATCCAATATTTGGACTGCTTTCTCTGTTATATAATGAAGATTATCTTAGTAAGATTGTTTATGTCCAAATATTTGGGGACTGCAATAAAACTCTCACTGGCCTGTAAGATAATGTAGACAAAAAATATAAATTCCACTTCGTATATGGACTCAGACAGTGGACAAGTCAATTGCTGAAGACCTGAAAAAGGGAATCTCATAGAACTTGTGAAAATGAGAACTCTAAGGAATTAAATTGCAATTAATTTCTTCCAGTATTTCTGGGCTTTTAAAATCAGTTTTTAAAAAAACTTATTAAAATTCCTGAATCCAGAAGCCTATAGTACAGTCTATTTCAGATCCGTTAGCATTGCTAAGGAATATTTTTATAAATGGCAGGTTTTAATTTGTTGAGCTTTTAATTAGTGATAGCTGAACATGTACCTCCGGTTGATAACCTTAGTGAAATACTTTATTTATGTAGATCTCCTGTGGTGTATATATTCTACCTAAAAATTTATTTTTAAACACGCAAAATATTTTAAAACTTGTGTACTATTCTTGGAAGGAATTTTGAGGTCTTGTGTTTCACTAACTATTATGTTCAAGTACTTCACTTTTCTTTCTTCACTAGAAAAAGATCCAACTGCCCACCCAAAAAAATAGAGGAAAATAACCTATAGCAAACCAGATATTTAATCTTTCTTCCATTTCAAATACTTTTTTTTCTAAGAAAGTATGTAATTTCTGAGGGGAAATGTTCAGCTCTCCCTTTAAGAGCAGGAGGACCATTACTAATTGCTTCATGGTTTCAACATGCCTTTTGCTTAGAAAATGTTACCCCTTTTAATGAGCAGACAAGCACTGACAGGAATGGCAAACTCTTGCTGCCCCTAAGGAAGCTGGATTTTCACTCCTTCTTTCTTGCCCAGCATCGTTCTGTGAGTCAGTGTTATAGCTGGAGCTGATGCCCAGGAATTTCTGGCTCTGTCCAAAGTGAAGACCCCTACACCACATGGTCCTCCTCTGTATCTTGTGTTCCTGAGCAGTCCCTGAAATCCCCAGCCAGCTAACACCCAGGTGAAGAATGCAGCCCTTCCTCATCTACTCCCTATTCTGGGTAGGGTTGAAGCGTGTGAGAAAAAGGCTGTGAGGTGACATCCCTAACATGGCCTGACACCTCTTCATCCTGCTATTGTGCTGGTTCCTCCAGCATAGTTTAGAAACACCCTCCAGAAACTCAGTTACTTCCCTTTCTAAAAATAGATGGTTGATTTTTAGCCTTCTGGAGCAGTCTTGGCAGAGAGCATGATCTAAGGCATCTAACAAGCAGCACAATAGCTGAACAGGGATTCTCCAGCCCACCCCTTGCTCTTGGATACAGTGTCCCAAGGGTGCTCTTGAGAGAGGTGTCCCTCTCCCAGGACTCTTTCCACATCTGCCAGAGCCAAGCTCCCTGCCCACAGGAGCAATAGATGGCCATACTCTGTAGAAAGATGGAGTGCATTGCACTGGTCCTTGTGTTCCTGTGAGCTGTTCTCCAGTTTTCCCAATGCAGCTCAGCACCTTAGGCAGTCGCCTTTGGTTGACCTTCACAATTTCACACAGCAGCTGATGACTCCACCTGCAAAACACTATGAAAGAAACATCTGCTCTTGCAGCTGTTGTCAGTGGCTTGCAATGGAGGTTTCTTTCCTTTCACCTAATAGTCAAAAATTTGTGTAAAGCTTCAAAATACATTTTGAGGCAATTTACCTGCTTTGGCTTAATGCAAACTGTTGAGTTATAAGGTGTAGATATGCAAAGTGTAATGTAAATGCAAATGTAAAGTGTTTTAAAGCCACAGGCTGGATCCTGAGGCTGGATGAGTGTCCATAAATTCAGAGTGAGCTGTTTGCTGGCAGCAGGAGAGCTGACTCGTTTCAGAAAGACTGTGACCGAGCGGCTGCATCAGAGCAGTGGCCTCTCCTGAAGAGCTGCACGTCTGCCTGCAGGAGAAACTGGCTTCCATGATGTGCACTTTGATGCCATTTGGTTACCTGGGTTTGCTTAACACAGCTCAGGCTGGTACCAGCAAGAATCATTTCAGCCAACAATGCAGTTCAAGTTAAGGGCGTGTTCCTTAGGAAAAGATGATCACACTCTGCATCTCATCTGGAGACACCAGCAGCACATGGTGCTCTCTCTTCATAAACAGACTAATCAGCTCTGGTCTCAGCAGGGAGATGAAGGAATGCCTGCAGCTGAGACAGACATCAGTACAGGGCTGCAGCTTGTACTTTGGCTATTTTTTGTCTCCAGTGGATTGATCTTACAGTAGCTTGCATGGAGAGCAGGAAGCCCAGAGGTAGGACAAGCAGGTTCCAGTGCTTCCACCTCCTGGCTCTCCTTGCTGCCACAAATGGATCTGAAGTTCAATTTCCAGATTAAATTTTCATGGGCTCTACCTTGTATCTATGTAACTCCAGATACGTTTTGCTTTTTACTTCACATCACCTTTTTTTCCCAAATTCAATCCAAAAAGCAGCAGGGATGGCAAGGATGTTCTCCTACTGATGAGAACAATTGTGATTGGACAGGAAAGTAAGGACATGTGTGAGAAGGAAAAGTAGAGTCCCCTAAACACATGGAGCATAAAGTTCTGTTTCCAGTAGGTTTGGCAGGGACATTGATTTGCATTGCATTGCAGCAGCACCAAGCAAAGTGGCGGCCTTGTGTTTCCAAAATGTTGAAATTCATATCTTTGCCTTCCATGCAAAATTGACTTTCCCTTTCCATAATATATGGGTCTCTGGTCCCCTCCATGGTGGCCCTGAGTTCATGTGGGAAGAGAGGCATTCAGAGGAACTGCTGGACATGTATGCTGGAAGGGAACAGAGAAGCCTTGTAATTTTAGTTGAGTTCTCCAGTGAACTAAACTAAAATTACAGAGGTCCTGCTATTTCTGCTTCCCCCTACTCTAACTGACTGATTCCACCCAGGTGCATTTCTGCTTTTTGTCCATCCTCTGTGCATGTCCAGTATGGTCAGGATTTTGTCTTCTCTTCCCATGCAGCCAAATTGTGTTTAATGTAATTACCTGGTAATGCAACCTTTTCTCTTCTTCTGTGAATAGGAAGGTAGCTGAAAGATGTGGGCAAGTAGCTAGAAGAGCCCAAAATACTTAAGTAAATGCTTGGACTCAAACAAAAAGAAAAACTTATCCTTTGATAATGCTATTTTATCTGAAGCATGACATTAACACCACCACAGTACTGCAGTATCTTTGATTAGTTTTAGTCTATGCAATGAGTGCTTAGAGTAACACAATGCAGGGAAAGGCTGGGTATAGCCTTACTATATGTAAATTTATTTGTTCCTCCCAAATTTCCTCACATTGAAGGTGTCAAAACTCTGGTCTCAATGACAGAAAAATAACTGATTTTCTGTATGAAAAAGACCCTAAACCAGGCTGTAAGAAATTGAGTTGGCTTTTTCATAGATATCTGCTCTAACCAGCTACACATCAAAAATGGATTTCAGACAGCATCTGCCATCTATTAAAGCTGCAATTCTGCTTGTGTGTGCAATGCTCAACCCTGTCTCACACAGCCTGTCTAAGATTAGGGCAATGACTCTGCATGTGGCAGCAAGGACAAACATCTTGTTTGTGACTTGGCAGGAGGACCTGGCAGCGCCGCAGCCGCCCGAGCAGCCCCGGGTGGAGGGAGAGGGGGCCCCGGCCAGCGCTGGCGGAGAGGTGAGTGGTGCCCACGGCCCCGGGTGTTATCTCTTTCTGGGTTACTGCTTTCCCCCTGCCAGAATCTCCCCCTTGCCTCCTGTGGTTCCACAACTGCCCTGCAAGGAGCCCCTCACTGTTCCCGTTTTCCTGAGTTATTGGACAAAGAACTGAGTTCATCTGCTCTCGTTTTTGCCGCTTCCTTATCTTGGGAATTTTCCATGAGTGACAGATGGACAGATTGCAAACTGCTGCCTGATTTGGGTTGATTTTGGGGTGTAAATGCACATACAAAAGTTAATGCTGTTCTATGGTTCTGTCATGACATGGGATAGTTTTTCCTGTTTGCAGCCATGCTTTAGAAGAGATTTAGGTAACAAGGTTTAGGTTTTTCTATAGATTTTTCTGCATTTAAATTAGTTCATTTAATTTTTGAACTGTTCTACTTGCCATGTTCTTTTGAAGCCCTGGATCAAACATTAGTCTCTGGGCCACTTTCAGCTCTTGAACAAGGATGACTTTTTGTCCAACATGGGCAACAGGAGCAAATGCTTCTCATGTGGTATTTCCTTTACAATTTCAGTGTTAAGGCCTTTGTCTGCCCCTTCCACAAGTACTGCATGGACCCAAACCCCCTAGTTTTCAGCCTTTCTGAAGCTTGGGCTGTTTTCATGGTCCCTAAAGCTCCCAAAAGTCTCAGCTTGCGTGTACCACCCTCCTCCAGCCATCACCCCTCACTGCCAGTCCCAGAAATGGGGCCCATAATCCCACTGGCTGCATGGCTGCACCAGTGCTGATGTCAGGCTGGTTCAGGCAGGAGCAGACACAGGACACTCCTGCCAGTGGAGCTTGGCCTCACATTAGCTTGACTTCCACCACGTGCAAATTCACACCCTCATTTTCCCTAGAGATCTGAGTTACAGCAGGAGTGTGTCTGGTTTCCAGAAGGAATGGATAATTCACTTATTTTTTGCATCACCTATGGTCCTCATTGTTTTCTAGCTGTTTGTGTGGTGACTGTCAGCATTGATTTTTCTCCTAAATTTATTTATGTATGTTTTCCCCTGGAAATATTTACCTGGTTTCTTATCTGTCTTCTCTCACAGGGTGAAATTGAAGGTGCTCCATCGAGTTAGGGAATTCTTGCTCAAAAAAGACCATTCCAAGAGCATACATGGAAGTTTTAGCTGACACCATAACAGGAAAATCCCACTGTTCATAGACTACATTCAGCTCTGTAGTCTTGCACTTGCCTCATAAGTCAGTCATACAATATATGTAAGCCAGACCCCTTTAATTGTAATTAACATGTGTACTGGGCTGTGTGTCTGTCCCAGCCTCCCTCCTGGCCTCCCAGTTGCTTTGTATATTTTGGTTGGACTCACAAATCTGTGTCTTGCATCCATATGCACTGGCACTTGGGATCTTTAGGCATTGTGGAAATATTTTTTTTAACTAATAAAAAGTGTTTGAACAAGTTTTTTGTCTTGTCAGTTTTGTTTGCACATTTTAGATGTGGATCCTTCCAAACTCATGCATTCTTTCTGTAAAAGTGCAGTATTAGAATACTCAAAACTCTAATGGCCTTAAATCCTGTTGCAAGAGATGAAGAATCATGAAAAATTGTATTTCTGAAGACAGTACTGTAGGTAGACTGTCTGTCTGTCTCTCAGAGCTGAAAAAAAAATCATTTTTTAATACTTGCCATGTTTAAGAGAGAATGTGGGGGTGATACTGGATGAAAGGAGGCTTTTCAAAGGAACATGAAAGTGATGTTGAGCTCAGTTTATTCTGTTTGCACCAGAAAGCTGTCCTGACATCAGGATGTAACAAGCTGCTGGAAGGTAACTAAAGAAATGTGCTGGCACCAACCAACCTGATCAGAATTGCACTGCTGCTGGCAGGGAGGGGCAGGATTTTTGTGAAATGCCTGAGTGTGAGGGCAGATGACAAAGGAGAATCTCCTGTTGCACCACAAACACAGAGCTGGTATCAGATCAGCTGCTGAGTGAGAGCAGCAGAGACCCTCTGCATTCACCATGGTAGAGGGCAGGAAAATGTTGCTCATTGCTGTAAATAATGGGCTGAGTTTAAAGCACATCAGTAGGTCTGGGTATAAAAATGGGTTCTTTTATTTACCTGCAGGAAGAGTACCCACAAATCCAGAAGAAGCCAGTGTAAACTGCTGAGATTGAAACTGCGTCAAAATCAGACCAATAATCTTCATTAAGCTGCTAAATGATGATGGCTGTGGAAGGTATTACAGAGGAGACTTGCTGTGGCATGGCAGCATCTAGCAAGTGTGCTGGCAGCCTCTCTCAGGCATAACAGTGTGTGTAAAGCATTGCCTTGCAGAGATTTCCATCCCAGTGGGTCTTTGATCTCAACACAGAAAGGGAACAGAAGAGCCCTAGCAGAGGTAACAAGGCCCCTCAAAGGAAGATGTATCTGATATGTGCATACTCTTTTATGATGTCCTGCAAATAACTGCCAATTAAACAGAGTAACTAAAATTGAGGCCAAGGTAAGAGGACATAAAGAGATACTCACGCCCAGCAGCAGGAGACTGGAGTCTATTCTCAGTGCTCACTAGAGGGAGAAAGAAAAACCTTTTGCTCAAAAACTTTGTTTTATGAGGATACAAACAAAAGTGTTTTGCAAAAAAAGTGTTTTGCAAAGAAAAATGCCTTCACTACTTAGGGCATGCGTGGGAGGCAGGAGCAGGCTGTAACTCAAAGGAGGAGTAAGCTGCTCCCCAAATGCTCATCTCTCAAACAGGCTTTGCCCCTGGTTTGAGGGCTTAAACCAGGAGAGAATGGTAATTACTGAGCTAAGAATGCTGGGCCACATCTCTGCCACACTGAGCTACATAGCTGCTTGGGAGGGTGGCAATGCAGCCTCTCTGTGTTTCCTTTCCTGTGGGAGAGAAAGTGTTTTACCAGTATTTACACACCTGTATCTGGAACTGTGGGACTGTTGGCTACTGCCCAATATTTGGCCACCAAAAGTGACCAAATATTTCCTAAAGATCTGCCTCTGCACTTGCCTGCCTCTCACGTGGGAGAGCACTGCTCTGGGCCCAGGCAGGTTCAGTCACTGCACAGGTCTGGTCTAGTCCCATGGCAGTCAGAGCACAGAGGGTGTTTATGCATCTTGCACAGGCAGTCACAAGCCTTGGAGACAGACACCAGGACATGCAGTTTCCTTGCACATGAGTATCCTGTGTCAGTGAGTGACAACAGGGTAGTGCTGTGCCCATGCAATGGCTCAGTGAGCCTCTATTTCGTCCTTGTCCCTTCCTCAGACTGGCTGTCACCCAGCTGGGGGGAGCAGAAGCCAGAGGTCTGAGCCACATTTGCCAGAGGTAAGAAAGGTGAAGACTTGCTTCTTTTGAAGTAGAAGGGTCTTTCATTAAAGAGACAAAATATTGTCTATTAATTATTCAACTTAACTTTGTTGTACATCTGTTTGGTTTGTTGAAAGAAGTCTGTGCTTTCAATGAGTATTCAGACAAGTGTAATGAAGTGATGGAAGGAAAGTGAAAAGTGGAATGATGGAGGAGATGTGTCAGAAACCTCCCACAGGAGAAAGTATTTTCACTATGGAAGTGCTGGTACCCCCCGCCCCAGGTAAATGCTGAGGGAAGCAAACACTAGCAAAATCATTTTTTGCTGACAGGTCACAGTCTGGGCAATCAAGAATTTCTTTTACTCATCTCACCCTGTGAATCATTTAAGTGGACTTTGTACATGTGATACCACTGTCACACAAGATGTTAATTTAATCCCACTGTGATAAAACAGCACCCAGTGTCAGGTACAGTGTGGTCACTGTCTGTCCCCAGAGACGACTCTGGGCACTTGCACTCTGACCTCTGAGGGGATCCAGCGAGCCAGGAACAGCTGCTGCCAAGTGTTGCATCAACCTCACCATAAAAGTGACCAACAAAGTGCTGAAAACCACTTTTTTCCCCTTGTGACAGCAAAACTTCCTTACCATGTAAAACTACAGTTAAGCTTTATTGAGTGATTTGTTCTGATAGAGCTCACAGCCTTTGCAAGCTCCCCCCAGTTATGTCCTAGCCAAGGGCTGAAGGGCATGCAGGGTCTGATTTTTCAAAGATGTTTGCCTGGGATGAAGGAGAGGAAGCAGTGGCTCTCTACAGAATATCCCAAACAGCATTCCACTAATTTAAATGCAAATCAGGTAATAATACACTTAAAATCCCACTTCATTTGAAAGTCCTATTTTTGTGTCTGCATAATGCATGTCCTGAAACCAAATTCACAGAGCACCCAATTAAAAACTGAAGGGCTGTTTTTTAAAACTGTTCTCTATAAAATCACATTCCCATCTCTTTGACACATTGGAACTCAGCTTAACTGTTTCCTAAATGCATTGAAACCCTACCAAATCACAAGATACTCTGTACTGTTAATAACATAGCAGAAGAAGCTCAAATTAAAACTGCGCTTTCTGACTATTGGACAAACCTCTGCCCACAAGAGTTTGAAGCAGCACAGAGTTTGTCAAGGTTTGGCACTGCTTTTTTGCGTGGATCCCAGCATGTGAGGCAGCTCTGCTTCTCCACCCTTCCCCTCCCACTAAGCCCACGTGAGGTGGGCAGCACAGCTGTGTGCCAGAAGGGCAGAGCCACAGCACTCCTTCCTCTCAGCATGCCTAGAAAATATACACAGCTCTCCTGTAGTCTTTACATCCCAGCTCACATCCTCAGCTTTCCCAGCCAGTCACTCTTGGGATAGGACCAGTTATTTATTTCCCCAGTCCCATGCCATATTTTAAGGTGGGAGTCAAGCCTTTCTCATCTTCCTAGCCTTTCTAAATTAAAGACCAGGCAATTTTTTTTTTCTTTTCTAGTCCTGAATCTGCAGGTTATCATGAGACTCCACAGGAGTCTCAGTATCTAAGGATGGTTTCAGGTGCTCCAGAGAACAGTAGAAACATGACACTTCACCTGAATGTTACCTCAAGACTGAGAAAGTAGAAGGTAAAGAACTCTATTTGCACTGGCCTTATGTTGATCCCATGCTTTGATGCAAAACTGACTGATGACTCAGGGAGGATGTCACTACCTGTGTATAGGAAGAATCAGTTAAACCTACTTTTCTCCCAGAACTGTATCAATATTTGAACTGAGCAGCTAATTTAGCTTAATTACAACAACTTTAGTTTCATCTCCTAAAAGACTAACACATGACTTACAATAATTATCTATGAGCAAACCATTGCATTTTTCAAAACAGTTCTGTTTCATGGCATAATCATCACATCCCTTTCACACTAATATCAGTCTCCTTTAGCAGCCATGAATGCTGCACACTGCATACTTTATAAACTTCTGGAGTGATCTGTGTAGAACTTTAAGCCCTGACACATCATTGCGTTCACCTTGCTGATGGACACCACACCTATCTATAAATCCCAACCCTGGTAAAATTAAAATTTAAGAAAACCCAAATAGATTTCAGTACTTCTTAATTAACCTCACTTGCCCATTTTCATGTGTAAAACATAAGCTCTAGCTCTGATTAATTACTTCTGACCTTCATCAGGTAATAGAGCAGAAGGGTTCATGTCACTGATATATGAGAGGGAGCTCAAAGATGCCACAGACGATGTGTGAAAGAAAAGGAAACCAGAACAATTTCTAATTTCCCTGTGGTGCTTTAGATTAAACTCAGAGCTGTTTGGGCTGCGTATTTGGAGTTGCTAACTATTTCCAGGGCCATGGGTTCTGGAGCACTTCTAGCACTTAAGGAATCAGTTTTGGGTTTCTTTTCCCCAAACACAAACAACTGCTCATCAAAAGCAACAGACTATGAAGATGCAGAATTGTGGAGAAAAAGCCCAAGGATTCAGGCACAGAGAAGGGTGTCAGAGGTGAGCAGTGCTGCTGGGTGTGGTGACACTTTTGAACTTCTGGTCCTGGCCGACGTCAGTGATGCACCCTGGCATTAGCAGGTGGAAAAACTTTTGGAATAGCCTGAAATTCTAGGGGCACCTTGGCATGTGGCTCTGCCTGCACTGTGGTACCTGCCCCAGCTGGCATTAACCAGGCTTTGTACCTGCAGTCTCAGCAGATACGGAGAGCTGAATGGACCAAAAGTCCAAACTAACTTTCCATCCTTTCAAATCCTTATTTTTAAGCACTCTAATTAATATCTAACATCAGTTCAAAAGGCTTATTATTGCCTTCTGAAAAGTAATGTTAACTCAGAGAGTGGATAAATATTATGCAATAGATTCCATTAATTTTCTGTTGTGGTTTTGTAATTCAGTCAGCCACCTGATGCACAGATCATTGGTCCCATCATATGGAATGAATACTGTGCAAATGTCCCTCTTCCCTCTGCTCTGGGCTGCATTATAATGATCATGCCATGCCAATTTGGGCAAGAATAATTTGCTCACTTTTTTTTTTCAGTTTGGAATCAGGATAATGATATTAATGCTAAGGATAAGATTACATTAGATAAGGAGTCATGCTGCCATGCTGTCAGCAGTGTAGGTTTTACTCAGGAATTCATGCTCCCTAATGGTTTGAGCAGGAGGTAAAGCAAGCAGTGGCTCACATCAGACACCCATATTGAATCCAAAATGCTGAACAGAGATTTCTGCTTGGAAGAATAATAGTTGGAGCTGGGAAAATCTAGGTAGGTATTAGAGCAGAATTAGAGAGCAATATTTACCTGAACTGATTAGGAGTCTATAAAAAATTGCTCTAATGTGGTGCATGTTTAATGTTTGATGTAAGTGTGCTTCAGTTTTAAATGCTCTCCCGAAATCCTGGTGCCCCTTTCAGGCAGACTATCCCAGCCAGCACCTGCAGGGCCCTTGCACTGAAAACCCAGCAGTGAAAACAAGCTGGGAGGGCATCTGGAAGGTATTTGCTGCTGAAGCCTGAGCACATCTTCTCTTGAGCTGTGACAAGCTGGTGGATTGCAGAGAGCTTCTTCCTTCCTTTCACTAACACTTCACACAAAAGTTAATCTACCTGACTAATGGGATGAGAACAGCTGAAATCCACGTGTTTGGTGTGGCTTTACTGTGGCTGTGTTCTCAGGTTTGGACAAGAAAAAATAAGTAGGTCTCTGTTAGTGTTTTGGTTCAAAAAGTGCCAGAGCCCCACAATACTAGGTGTCTTTTTATCTTGGGTTTTTGCAAATTCAAGTAAGAAAATCATTCCAGGAAAGAAATCAGCAAGGAATTGAAAAAGATACCTGATGTGAATATATAATTAATAGTCTAATTGACCCATTGAGGGGGAAAGAGGATTGCTGTTTGAAATGACAAAGGAGTGGTGCAAAAGTTGACAAGAGCTCTCTGAAATGACAGGCGGAATAGGAGTGGCAGAAGAATGCTCAGAACCTTGTTTTCTGTGACTCTTCATCACTTGGCTACTAATGAAGTCCTAAACTTATGAGAACTGTCAGTGCCCACCCCAGTTCATCTGTTGCATCTTGTTCTTATGCCTTTTTGCCAATACAAATCTTTACTCAGGAAGAAAAATATGGGTATGAGTGCGGCCATCCAAACAGAGACACTTTGTACCCCAGAAAATGGCAACGAGGAACCCAAACTCCACAAAACCGGAAAGGCATTTGGCTCCTGAGTCTGCCAAAAGTTTACTTGTACAAAGTACCTTTTTACTGGGGATTGATGGCAGGAAATATAAACTCCAAAGGCTAATGGAAACCTGGGAAATGACAGCGGCTAAAGCCAGAAACTTTTATTAATGTGGTGATGCTAGGAAAGGAAGTGAGTTCAAACATAATTTCTGAACTACAAGAATCTTACCACAAAGCCACAGTAGGAAAATGTGGGTTTGCTAATTTGGCTGGTTTTTTGTTTTTTTTTCACCCTTCCTCTGAGAGCTGCTAGTGGTGGCACTGGTTACCTGCCTTACCCAGGCAAGCCCTTCTGTGATGATGAGATTTGCAATCCACCTTGAGCAAGCAGCTGGAAAGATGACCAGATTAGCAGTTTCTTATAAAAATGCACATAAATCACAACTCTCACCATCTAACCCACCTGGCAAGAAAAGAGGGTTGTGATTAAAACTTCTAAGAACAGAAACAAGCTTGGGCTGGTTTCCTTTCATGAGGGTCTGCTCAGGGACTGAAGGAAGGAGGTCAGCCCAGCAGGGATGAAAGTTGGCCATGCCCACACACTGCACTTCAGTAGTTTTCCAGCCCTCTGTAAAGTTCAGTTCAGTGGCTTTCCTCTGCCTGTGATGGTGGAACAGGTTTTTTTGCAGCTTTGGTAAAAAAAAAAAAAACAAACGTGCAAATCAACAAAGAAAGACAGTGCGATGGAGCAAAAATCTCAATCTGGGCACACCCTCTCATCAGGGAAGGTAAATAAACAGCTTTTCTCTCTTTTCAGCTCTCATTCTTCACATTCGAACTCCACCCATTGAACCAGTCACCCCCAAAAGAATCAGCAGGTCTCCTGGCAGATGTATAAAACCAGAACAAGTCAGGACACAATCACATAGTGTGCTATACATCACCAGGTGCTCAATTTTATCAAAAGAGGATTTTTAACAGGTGTCAGAAGCCACAATGTCAGGTAAAAGCTTCCAGGGACTGAAGGAACAAGCTGAAGGTGCAGCAAAAGATGCTGGTAAGAAAGATTAAATACTTTTGTATATTTGGAGGGGGGCTTAGTTGCTAAATACCAAAACCTGTAGCTACATCAGTGCTAGCAGGACACAACTTCCTCGTTTTTCTTCAATTTGCAAATTTTGGCCATCGCCTGGAGAAGACCACAGGTCAGCCATGGCTGTCAAAGCTGCCTCAACCCACTCATCCACTTCTCCATCTATGGTTCCTGAGCACTGTCCAACTCTTATCACTCTCCAAAATGTTAAACTTAATATTTTTAGAGCAGTGAAGCCTTTTTTTGGGATAAAGACCTTCTATATTTAGCATTTGAATTGCTCAGGGTGGTCTTTTCTCATGCTCTGAGGTGGTTTCTATTTAATCAGCTCTCCTTTTAGTAAGTTGGAATTAAACTTTGATTAATATTTGCCACTTGGCCTGTCAGTGTTCTCTGGTAATATAACTACATTGATTGCAAAGGATAGTTTGTAATGTATAGGACATGTTTCTGTTGTGTTCTTCAGCAGTAATCACCACACTGCAGGGTTTAAAAAACCCTGTATGCACATTTCTGTCATAGCAATGCCCACGTTGTAAGGCCGAGCACTGTTGCCATTAGAACTGGGCATTGGAAACCAACTTTTCAAAGCAAAGCAAAAAAGCTTTTCCTTCAAATGAAAAATTGCAAAATGTGTATAGCTTATAGTAGCTTTTTATAGTACATTCCCTACTGTGTTTGCCTGCAGCTCTTTCCAGGTAGCATATAATTTGATCAGATATGGTTCTGGATTCTGATCCCGCAAACATTTCCTTGTATAGCTGAAATACATGAGTAACTTTGTTGATTATATTACATAAGTTACAGAAAGTTTCCATACATCTGGGGACAAATGTGTAGTACCCCCACAAACATGACAGAACCCCCTTTTGAAAAACTAAATAGTCTTTGCTGCATTCTGAGTATATTCTTGCCACTGAGGGGCCACTTTGCTGTTTCATAAACTATCAGCTATCTTACAATCACAAAGCATCTCACTTTTTAAATGTTTCATATTCTGGAGTTGATCTGTTATGTTTCTAGTTTCTGCTCCTCTTCTTCTATTGATAACTTGTTTGTAAAAATCTCCCTGCTCCTGTCCAGCTCTGTTTAATGCACTTGCTCCCATTTTAGAACAGGCCCTACTCCCAAATGGCCCATAGGGAAAATACACATTAAATGGCCAACCTACCCCAAACATAATAAGGTAGAAAAATCAATAAAAGCAAGTGTAGTGTTAAATAAGCAGCTTGCAGCTAAATGTCATCATTCCAACTCACTGCTAATCTTTTCTTATCTCCTGTTTATCTGCCATTGATTTGCTCAGCTGACCGAAGGTGCCAGGTGAGTGCTAATCTCGGAGTGAGCTGCTGTGGCAGCACACAGTGCCCAGGATGTCCTGGGAAGGGCACAGCCTCAGCCTGCTCTGTACCAGGCTGGGGGCACAGCCAGGGGCACAGCCAGGGGCACAGCCTGCTGTGGGCGTGCAGAAAGCTGACTGATGTATAGAATTCCTGTAACCAGAAACGCCAACAGCTGGAAAGGATTTTGATTTTGTTCTACCTTAATTACAGCAAACACATTGGGACAGGCCACTCAGGATGCAGTCAACCAGATTACAGATGCAAGCCAGAAAGGTAGGAGCAATGACGTTCAAATCAAGATGGAGCAGCTCAACACAAGCCAGAAGCGGCCAGTGCTGATTCTCCTCTGTCCCACAGGTGTTCTCAGCCTGAAAGTCCTTGGTTTCAGTGACCACTTTATATAACCTTTAACATTATATAACAACTTTAACGTTTTTATAGCAACCTTTATAAATCTCACCAAAGGATTTCAGGATCTCTTGCTTAGTAGCTCTGCACATGCACTGGCAGACTGTAGCTGATGCTCCCTGGCCACTGAGTCTCACACACAGCATTCAGACATTGGCTTCCTATTTAGAAAACTTGTGGGGACAGGTCTTCTTTCTAGAGGATTAAGTAACCCTGTGTTACATCTTGTCCCCCCCCACCAGCCCTAAGGGCAGGGGTCTGTCCGGGTCCAGCCCTACACTGGATACCAGCACCTGCTGGGGCAGCAGTGTGGTCGAACATTACTGATCCTGCAGGTGAAAAGGTGCTGTCTAGAAACTGTTGGCATCTTGCAGATGGTGATTGGGAACAAGTTAAACCAAAAACTAGGCTGATTTTTTTTTAATAGTTTAATGATATTCTAAGTATAGGGGTGAATTAGCTATTCTGGTGAATTAGCTATATTTCATGAAAGCCAAAATGCACTGGCTGTATCCCCTTAGAGCTGACACCTTCCACAGCTCCATGGATGTGACAAGAAGGGCAGGCATGGGCACCTGTTGATGTTAGAGAAAGAGGTAGCAAAATGTCCAAAATCTTTTTTTGAGATGTATCAGTCCTTTTTTGTAGTCTAATCATTTTCACACCTCTTTTCTATCATAAGTATTAAACCATGTTGCATTTTTCCAACTTTCTGCTTATCTTTTTCCCTCTCTTGCAGCTTTTGACAAGGCTTCCAAGACAGCACAAGATGGAGTAGAAAAAGTGGCTGGACAGGCTGCAGAAGCAATGTCTGGCTTTGGGAAAAAATGTGGATTTAAAAAATGATGCTAATTCAAGTCAACAATACTGCTTGTATAAATCTCTCTTTGGTCTGCTATTACCTACTTCTTTGTGTAGAAAAATTAAACTTGTTTGATACCTGGATAATTTCGTTCTCTTCAAATAAAAATTTTTAAGACAGAAGGTCTCCCTCATCCTTTACATAGAAAAAATACATCTTTTAACACGTTTGCTCACAATCATCAACATGGCTTAAAAGGTTTCAGCAATGCTGTTGCTCTGCTCTTACAACAGCTCAGTGATTATTGCCACATTTGCTGAGTGTATTTACAAAGCCAGTCAAACTGTTCATAATTAGGACACCAGAACAGTCATGTGATGAAACTGAGTCTTCTTCCAATAATCAAAAATTAAGCTGGGGTTATATTTCTTGTCAGTTGTTTGTTTGTTCCCATCCTCTGTATTTTTAGATTAAGATAAATAAAGGTACTGTAAGATTTCCACTACTCAGATCATCTTGTTATTTAATCTCGTTATTTTGCTGGGGCTTTCAGTGAAGGATCGCAGAGTGTCTTGCTAATCTCTTTTGCCCTCTGATTCGAAGCCCTGTGAGGTCACTGTAAGGGAGGGGAGTACTGAACCCTCCTGCAGTCTGGCAGACGGCTGGAAACCAACAGCCCCGCACTGCCGAGGAGCCGTGTGATGTCTGTGAGTGAACGGAGTTGTGGTGTCCATCCCCTTCTCCTTTCTCCTACACATCTGGTGCCCATCTAAATGTCTTGCTTCCATTATCACAACATATCTCCTGTTAAATCTCCTGGGGACAAGCCCCGGCGTCTTTACCCCTGTGCTCGCTTGGGGCACTGCTGCTGAAGCAGTGGCAGCGCTGAGGTGAGAGATCCCTGAGGGTGCCCTGCTGTCTCCAGCCACGCCTGAGTGCGGTTTGTGCGCAGTTTGTGTGGGCGCTCCGAGGCAGCCCCGGCCAGCCTCGGCCTGCGCAGGGACGGAGCCGTTGCCACACAGGCAAAGGGGCAATCTTCTTGCCTAGGAGATGGAAATATTTATTTGAGATTGCTGCTTGCTGGGCAATCAGAGGCTGTGCAGCCAGACAGGATGCCCTCTTAGTGCTGCCTCTGTCAACAGAAGGCACTAATACCCACTTATTCACAGTAAGTGCTCTTACCTCGGCCTCTGGGTGTTTCTCATTGCTAGGCAATATCTCCTTTCTTTTTTTTTTTCCTTTTTTCCCCCCCTCTCTTGCTTTGAAGCCTTACCAGCCTGTTTCAGTAAGAATCTAATTTGTGTGTTACAAAATAAAACCAAAGCATGACCAAAACTGTCTGGCTGCAATGAAATAGGGCAGTCCAGGCCTGTTGGAGGTATTAGAGTCTTGCACCTCTTGACCTAGAGCAGTGGTTGTCCAGGGCTTTCTGGAAGCCAATCTTTGTGAATTCGGTCCAATGAGAGACTGGCTCATCACTGAACCCAAAGACCACCCTTGCCTGCAATCTGCACAAGGACTGCATGAACAGAAAAACCTTTACAGGACCTTAGAAGTAATAGACCATCTGTGACTAAACATAGTCCAGGGCTTTGCACAGTGTCCCCGTGCAATGGCTCCTGTCATTTAAGGCTTTAAAAGCCTAAATATTTACCCAAGTACAAGCTCACAGAAAAAGCATTAGACTATTGCACTCTCAGTTACTGGGCAACCCCCAATAGTACTTTATTATTTAGTACTTTTAATGGTTACCTCCCTGATGGTGAAATCTTTGGAGACTGAGGTCTTCAGGCTCAGCACTTCAGACACCAATGCTGTGCTTGTGTGTGACTGTGACCCATGCACCACTCTCCATTGCACCTTTTTTTTGCCTGCAAATCACTTAAATATAACCAAAAATTTGTATACTTGCAGGTATTTTCACCAGTAAACCTGTTATCTCCCTGCATGACAGATACTATTCCTCCTGCTTTATTCATGGGGAATGTAGCCCTGACTCATGGTGTGCAGTTTTATGTCCCTTTATTCCAGTTGTATATCCCTTTTTTCCAGCTGTCTTCAGTGTAAGTACCCAGTTATCAGTTCCCACTGCTCCGGCCCAGTGTTGGCAGCAGTGCTGGCAGGGTAAGGACTGGACAGCCTGGCTGGAGGGATTACTGGAGGTCACCCACTGAGCTGAGAGAGGAGAAATCATTTTATCCGTCCAGCCAGGGAGCACCCAGAGGCAGTTCCTGGTCCCCAGTGCAGGGATGCCGTTGTTGCTTCAGAAACACGATTGGAGTATTTCACATCTCTTTTGTCCTGAGGGTGCACGCTGTGCCATGGGCACCCGTGAGTCTGAGTCACTTGCTGGCACATGTTTCCAGGTCTAGACTTAAGCACTTTGCTCCACAAGTAAGGTGCCTTAGTCACAGTGCTCTTTGGTCTGGAAGTGTTTGGGACTCTTTCTCACTCATGCATTACACAGGGACCCATGACCCAACCCAGGACTGCATCTTCCCATCCCAAATGAAGCCTCTGGATGTTCTGTAAAAGTAAAGCAGACATCCCTAGAGCTCCTAGCAGCTCCTGTGCCATCAGCCCCAGGCACGTGAAGTTATCTAACACTGGAGTTCTCAAACTTCCTTCTGTTTGGTGTTGGGTGTGCCTACAGCTGCCTGAGCTATGAAATGCTGAGCAAAGGGAATTCGTGTTTCAGCCTGGCTGGGCTGCCCAGCCCGAGCACCTCTGTTCCATGCCCCACTCCAATGCCCCAGAGACCTTCCCAGGGTAGCTGAGAAGTAAACAGCCCTCTCCATCTCTTCACGGCTCAACAGGCCAGGGACATGGAGGGGCAAATATTTTACCAGATTTTTATCCTCCTCTTGGGTGAATACTCTGATTAATGGTCTAAAGGTTATCAAGAATCCAAGCTCTCTGAAACCTGTCTTTGCAACTGTAGTTTCCTGTCCTGTGGCAAAATAAGATCAAGAAACCTGGACATGGATAAACTGTTGGTGTGTTGAATGCTGTTGCCCATGTACCACTGGGATATCCCAGAGTTGGAGCTGCTGTGCAGACTGCCCCAGACAATGTCAGGTGTCCCCACTCAGCCTCTCTCCTCCCCAGAGTGGAGCAGCAGCAGTGAGCAGCAATAGGACACATGGCAAACTGGGCCCCTCTTGGGACCACCTTCCAGGTAACCATGATTGCTGGGTTAGGGATGTTGGAGAGGATATCCCAGCCACTCCTTGAAGTCTCTGGTTGTGAACAATGTTGTCCAGCTCCCTTTAGAGGCTGTCAGCACTGTCTGTCCCAGGGCCCATGGCAGCAGTGGGGTTTCCTGCCTACAGAATAAGTTGACTTTCATCTTCCTTTCATATTTGAAGTTTATTTCCCACCAATCACACAGATGGGCCCTTCACTCAAAACCCCACAATGTTTGGCAAATAAGGGCCTTTCCCCAAAACCTACTGCACCTGTGCTGGGGCTGCCCAGCTGTGTTGGGTGCAGGCTGTGGAGGTTTTAAAGGGGCTGTGGGAGGATTCGCAGGGGAGCTGCTGGCTGCAGTCATGGTGGGCAGGTAGGACTGGAACACACGAGGTGGTGGTGAGTTGGGAGGGTGGGTCGGTGTTGGTGTGGGTGCTGCGACTGAGCCTGGGGGGTGAGGGCCCTGCAGCCCGTGCCCGTGGCGAAGGTGCTGGGCTTTGTCTCTGCTCTGCAGCTCGGTGTGTCTGCCCGTGCTGGCTGCTGGTTGAGCTCAGGAAGCGTTTGTGTTTGTAACTCGGCAGCTTCAACCCCCAC
>JANPWX010000054.1:3640831-3678477 GCA_024734555.1 Trochalopteron elliotii
GGCCCGGCTGGCGTTGCCCGGGGGCCCGGCTGGCGTTGCCCGGGGGCCCGCCGTCCACAGGACGAGCCCTGAGGGGGCGGCAGAGCCAGGCCCGCTCTCGGCAGCCCCACGCAGGGACGAGCGGAGCTCCTCGGGACGTGTCCTTGTGCTGGGGAGGGTGAGTGGCCCAGCAGAGCAAAAGTAGTGGCTGTGGTTCAGGTGCTCCATTACAGGAGCTCTGGAGTTGGGGAATGCAGTTACCGAGACTTTGTTGCTGTGATGGCAAAACCCGTGACACCGAGTGCAACCTAATGTCAGTCTAAACGCATATGTGATTAAAGGCCTGGTGCCTGCAGGGAGCTGCACCTCCTCGTGGTTTTCCATGGCTTTGGTCTATATGTAGTGAGAGAAAATGGATCCTTTTTGTATTTGAAAAATGGGGTGTATTTTAATGCTGTGTGTTTTCACTTTGTGAGGCAAACAACACATTTACCTGTGTGTAGGGATGTTGTAGATGTAGAGTGTTGTGATGGCATGTACTCTCTCCTCTCCCATGTTACAATTCAAAATGTACTTGCAGTGTGCTGGTGTAATGTAATTAGGGCTGGTTCTGCAATTGTATTTCTGCACTGATATTCGCTGGAAAGCCAATGCTGGTGCTGTACCAGTCCACACTCATGGAAGTTGCTCATGACCTAATGTGGCTTTCAAAAAATCTGTGTTTGATGTACTGGAGCACGTGAGAGTGGGAACCATTCTTCACCTTGGAATTAGGATAGGATGAGGAGGGGTATTTCCAGTGATAATGTAAACACACCTCAGCAAATACACAAACCTGTTGCTGACTCTTAGTCTTGCTGTTTTCACACATCTCTCTGTTGTCAGTAACAGGAGCAGCAGTAGAACAGGACTAGGAAATTTCAATTTCCTGTGAACAAGGCTGGCTCTGGGTATTTGAGGATGTCACAGGGAACAATGTGTACGTTTTGCTGCTTGGCTGCTGTGCAAAGAATTTCTATTGGTCAGATGCTGGGCTGAGTTATCTGAAATATTTCTGGGTTTGTTTTCTTTTTCTCCTGCGTTGCAGGTCTGTTTTGAACTTTGTCAACAACCCTTGACTGGATGTCAGTTTAAAACCAATATCGTTACTTTCTTTCTGTTTTTTTGTGACCATATTCTGGTAGAACTTGCTTTCAGATATGGTGAATAATCCTTTCCCAGCTGTCAGAAGATAAAATGAGGAAAGGAACCCCCCCCCTCTCTACCCTCAGAAACTCAATATCCTATTTAATTGATATAAAGTAGGACTTGGTGGTCTGTAAAAAAACTGCAGCGGTGGGAAGAAAACAGAGCTTTTACTGTAGTGCTGGAAAGAGACATTGCAGAGGAACTGTTGTTCATAAAGTGCCATGCCTGGCATCAAGAGACACATTCCTAGGGCCTGCTGTGGTGGCAGCTGTAGGATAAAGAACAGTTTGATAAAACCTTGTTCTGAGGTAGATTATGTGTTTTCACCCTGTTTTCAGCAATAATTATTTGATCAACAGAGTGAAACCCTCTGCCCTGAGTGAAAGGGCACAACACAGCTGGAAAGCTGGTGACCCTGGAAAAAAGTAAGCTTAGTGTTTTGGGGTGAGGTCAGCTCCTGTGTGGCTGGACAACATAAAGGTGCCCTGTGAGAGGAGCCAGGGGCTGTGGGGGCCACATGCTCAGCAATCTGCATCCTGCACATCCCATGCCATTGGCTACAGCTGGGGAGACAAGGCTGGGCAGCTCAGCTTTTTGGCAGCTGGAGTGAGCCCGCCTGAACCCCACCAGCTTTTGCTGATGCCTGAGACTCTGGAGGCTGTGCTGGGTCCTGCAAAGTGTTTGCTGTGGAGACAGTGGGGAAGGACACAAACCTACTGTCCTGAGCCAGACCTTGGAAATAAGAGGTTAAAATATTATGACACACCATGAAATTATGAGCCTTCTCTAACACAGTAAAGATTTCGTCAGATGCTTTAGTAAGCAGGGTTAGTGCCTCCCATTTCTTTTTATAACCATGAATTCTAAGTCCCACTGAGGATCAAAAGAATGTGGGCAAGAATCATCTGAAACTGGATACTTTTCTATGTAAGGTTTTGAAATGAGAGCGTTGATTTAAGCAATTCTTCAGCAGAGTGTTTTGTAATGCAATGCTTTTCTGCCCGGTTCACGAGTGGCTGTGCCAGCCTGTGTATCCCCCTGCAGCACTGGAGCCTTTGGTCAGGACAGCTGTGGCATGCACAATGTTTACCAACTCCTCGATATGGAAAAACAAAGCTTTCATTCCTGGGCTATGGAAAACTTCTTCCAATGAATCCACGCCCTCTCTCCGGGGAAGGAAATCATAACAAACATTAATGTCTCTTCCCCCTTTTATGCCTGGTATATTAATCACCCAACAAGGGCTCATGACTTTTCCCTGTTGCAGTTTGTATTTGCCCTCTAACTACTGGGAGGAGTCCTGCTTTGTCTATAAAAAGCTGCACTTTGCCAAACAGTGTAACAGAACCAAACTTAGGAACTCACCCATCACATCCCAGGAGAGAGCACTGAGCGCAGCCATGTTCGGGATGGGGAAGAAGTTCGCTGAGGAAGCTGCAAAACAAGCTGAAAGTGCTGCACAGGTGACAGGTAAATACAAATTGCTGCTTTCCCTCCTCCTGTGCCGTGGGTGTTAAAGTATTTGCCCTGCTCCTGTCCCTACTGCTGGGAGCAAATCTGCCCCTGGGGCATGAACTCTATAGATGCTGCCCCCCAGGGTGGGATCAGCACATCCTGCAATCTCCAAGCTCTCTAACACTATAGTAAGGGAAAGTCTGATATTAACCACTGGGTTTCCAACAACTTTTCCTATTGTGGCTCATAGTGTGTGGGTGCCTGGATGATGCACTGATGACAGGGTGGCTGAGAGCGGAGGCGAGGCTGCACATTTAGGGCTTTGCTTCCTAATATGACCAGCCATGACAAAGAGAGTTTGTAGCAGTGCAGTGTATCACATCTGAGGGCTCTGATCCACCCGCTGCTGCCCAGAGAGGTGCAGTTATGTGCCCTGATGTCAGTGCTCCAGCCCTGCCAGCACCGCAGTCACGCACCTCACCGAGAGCACAAGTGCAGCTGCGGGGGCTCAGGGCATGAGCCAAGTTCACTCCTGCAGAGAGTTTTGCTGAACTGGCCCTGAAATTAAATAACCTTTGTTAGTGGAGCTTTAACATGGAGACCTGCACTGCTGAGATTCCTGAAGTGTTTATGCTTTGTATGTGACCACTGGAAACTGTTTCATATTTCATTACATGACATTCAGGTAAACTCTTGAAACCAGTTATTTTGCCTGTGACTTCCAATGCTGTAGAAATACTACTTGTGGGCTGTGTGCCCAATGAAGCAAGTGGGAAGCCTGCTACTTATTTACCATGACTTGGTTCATTTTGCTAAGAAGGTGAAAGGATGAACAATCCCACAACAACCTTCTTTTCCAAAGAATTTGGATTTATTCTTAATTCAGCTATTTTTATGCTGAAGCATTAAAAAAACCCACCAGGATGTGGGCAATTGGAAGGGAATCATCAGCTTTTCAAGTGAAGATTTCTTTCTGATTTTGCCATAGAGTAGTCCTAGAAATGTGTATTTTGTGGCAGCTTTCTGATGTTCCAAACTTCTTTAACATTGGGGAAACATCTACTGTTTCCCATGCTGGAAGACAATATGGATGTTTTAGAAGGGTCATCTGTCATCTTCAGAGGAGCTGAGTACTAATCTCAATCAGCTGATGGAACTAAGTGTTTAGGAGTCAACAGACTCTGAGAGCAAAGTTTATAAATAGTAGCTGCAGTCCTTCCCCATCTGTCCCAAACACTTGAAGCTGAACCAGCTCTGTGGATGTAATCAGTCTGAAGCCCTTTGCCTGAATGCTGCCTGCATCTTCCCAGCAAGTCCTGCACTGCAGCATGGCTCTTCCAGCTGGAGTTGGATTCTGGAACAATGGAGGGGGTCCCAGGTACTGGCCTGACTTTGGCCACTTCTGTACAATCTGCACATACCTTGATGTCAGGCAGCAAATACACAACACATGCTGCTGAACTCATCACACCACTGCACTGACTGGAAGGATTCTGGAGGTACCCTCAAAAGCCCAGTTTAAATGAAAATAAGGGGGGGTTAATGCCAGATTTCAAGTAAAAGAAGGCTGCCTAACTTGACTGTGGTTTTGCAGCCATTAATTACCTTGTTTCAGAACTACTTCTGCTGCACCTGCACGTGCCCCAAAGGCACAGTCCCATGAGCCATTGCCAAGTACAGAGTGGCACAACTGGGCTTTGCAAGTATCTAAAATTAGCACCTATCCCATGGGTCCTGAAAGGAGTCATGAACTTGGCTGTGACCCAAGACTGCTTTGGGAAGCATTTTCCTTAGCTGCACCTTATGAGCAATGAACATCATTCACATTAGGAAACTGCAGCAAAAGATGGCATGTAATGATAATTAGCATGTCTTTTAAGCAGCAGAAAGTGTCCTACAAGCTCAAGGTGAAATACGCCACTGGTTTTCACAAGACGCTTAAAAAAACACTGTTGAAGAGACATTCACTGCAAGCCTGGAGACCTTTGAAGTTTTAGACACTCCCAGTCCACTTAAATATCTTTCCTCACCTCAGGATTTCTCCCTCCTGCCACTTCCATGAGGAATGTCTTGCTCAGCCAGCCACACCCCCAGTATCTGTTGTGCAGAACACATCTATGGTGTTTTTTTTTTAAAGTAGTACTTGGAGCCAGGGGTAATAAAATAAATACACGTCCAATGCAAGGCCATTTGCCCCAAACTTCTGACTCTTGCAAGCAAGACTTCCCTGATCACAGCTGTTGGAAGCTGATCATCCAAATATTTGCCACTATTTTCTAGGCTGCAGGCCTTTAAGACAATACCCTCTCTTGCTCTTCATTTTTCAGTATGTCTCTTCTATTGAGCATTTCCATGCCTTTAAAACTACTCTTACACAACACATTTTCTTTATGTACAAGAGAAAGTATTAGACTAATCACTACATTTTTGACATGCTGCTCGTACAGCATGTCAGTTCAGAGTGAGCACCAGTTTATTCAGTTGGAAAAAGAAACTTTACCAATCAAACTGCTCTCAGCAGATCCTAGCCAGGCTAAGTAAAAGGAAGGTTTCATTGCATCCAAGTCTCTCCTAGGGTTTGTTTCTTGACAGTCTAGGTGCCCCACACTAACATCCATAATCTTTATCTATACCAAGATATAGGGATACTGTGCAACCAGAGTCCTAATAGCCACTAGATTCTAATAGTCACCATTCTGATCTACCACTAGATCAGAATGCCCATCCTTATGGAATAATTATTCACCTTCTAGCCCTGAAACATTTAGGGAATCCTTTGAAAATGTGACTGTTGAAATTAGGGGAAGAGTAAAAGCTGTTTAGTTGACATTTTTTTCTCCTAACTGCAGTTGACACGGTGAACCAGACTGTGCAGCAAGCAGCAGAACAGGCTAAGAATGTTGGGCAGAAAGGTAAGGTGATGCTCATGTTAATTTCAAAATTCAGGACAGTGAAATCCCAGACAGGGCCCCCAACCCTGCTTTGCTCCTTGTCCCACACCTGGTGGGAAAGGGGAAGCTATTGCAATGATGCTACAGTTACCTTTGTTTTTTTCTCTTTTAAAAGCACTTGATGAAGTCTACAAAGTTGCTGAAACTGGCGAAAAAGCTGTAAAAAATGTAGCAAACCAAGCAACTTCATGGGGCAAAAGCTTTGGACAATGAAGATCAAAATGTATCACCACTGAAATATTTGTAAACAAGTTTCTACTACACATACTCTTAAATAAAGACAATACTTACGCTCTGCCTGGCTTGCATGTATTCCTTTGGCTCCACATATAAAAATGCATTTACAATCACTGGTCTAGAAAGACTGGATTACTGCACAGAGCAGGCAGCTAGAGCTGTGCCATGCTACTAATGCAAAGATGTGTTTTGCTTTGAGGTTTGTTTTTTGGTGGGGTAAGGGCTGGTTTAAAGTGGGCAGTATGTGAGGTCAAGCACTTGAGAGCTGGTTTCCCATTTTGTCACTGAGCCTAAATCCTGACTGTGTGTGTGTACAAGTCTCACAAGCTGAGCACCCAACAGTCCTCTCCAGACAGGGTAAGAACTTCTGTGCCTCTTTGTGTTTGTTCTTCTGATCTTATTGGTAAAACCACAGTTAGCATCTGTGTTGAGGAAGGCTCAATGTGTTTGAGGTGTATGTGACCACTGTCCACAGCACTGTGATGCTCAGAGCCAATGCCAGCAGCAGGAGGTTGCACTGCTGCCAGCAGAGCACTTGGCTGCAGTACCTGCTTAGTGCTGAGCTGGGTCACTGGGGCCACTCCAGCAGCTCTGCACAGCACAGGCACCACAGCCACACTGTGCCACAGAGGAGGCACTGACCACATCTGCAGGGCTCCTGTTAAACACACACAGGGACAGCAGCTGAAAGAATCAGCCAGGTAATTCTGAGTAGCTTGTCAACACTCAAAAGCCAGGAACACCCTTGTGTGCATATGAACTTAGAATGGGATCTTAGAGTCTGATACTACAGACTTCTCAATTAGTAACAGAAGAATTTAGAGGTTACTTACCCAGCATCTTAAAATCACAGCAAGAATTTCCATTGCTTTGACACTTCTTCCTGAGAGTGACTGTTGCTGTCAATGAAAAGGAGGTGCAGTACTGAGTTCTTTGCTGGGATAAAAAAGTTATCATTCTGCTTGCTCTTCTGTATAATAGAAACATTTTGCATTTAGTAGTTGGCAGGTGGCATGTGACCCTGAACACTGTGGTTGTCACCCTTATGGGATTCACTTGCAGCTTTAGAGTACTTGCTGAGGTGCTACTGAACACTAATTATGTACCTAAGCAGTATTAAGTGCTGAATGAGAGCTTACAATCACCCAGTAAGGATGTGCTTTGCTCTGTGTAGTAGGTGTGGTTCAGAGCAGTTACAAATCCGTGCTCAGATCTAACTTCAGGTCCTGACTGGATCCCTGCCAAACACTACAGCAAGCTTCTTAGTAAATGTCTAGTGGCATATAAGTGAATACAAGCAGTGATAAGGTTATTAGCTGGCAGATAAGACTTGTGTGTGTACATTATATGTAAGGAGGGTCCAACACCAAACTGAAGTTACAATTTTAGTAAAAACTCCCCAATATTTATAACATGCATCCCAGAGAGTGATTGCTTTCTTCAACTGTGGCTTGGGCTGGGAAAAGGCTTAGAGCTGCTTTGTACTCAAACCTCCAAAATCACATTAACTCATAGAAACTGTACAAAATTTTGCTACTTTCTTCTCTCCATTGTTGTTGCTGGGGCTTGGAAGGTATGTGCACAAAATGTGATAAGGAGCATGCAACTCTATTTTTGTTTTTTAGCTGTCTGATTACATTAGCAGTGAGGTCAACAATGCTTAGAATTGGTGTGAGATTATTTCAGAGCAGCCTATCACAAGAAGTCTGGAATCACTGATAAGGATTTGGTTCTTGTGTTTAGCTACAAAGGGCAAATTAGCTGATGTGCTCTTAAGACAGCCTCCAAGCATTTGTCTCCTCAAGAATCTCAGCTCTTTCATGGCAAGTACCTTAAGCTGTTGTTACACCTGCCCTTGGATATGACTGGATTCATGTCTCCAATAATGACTCTGTTTAACAAGAGGTCAGTAACTACTGCAATCAAGCTGCTGAGCAGAGGTCCAGTGAACCTAAAGGGTTTATCTCTAGGTTTAGTAAAATCATGCCAGGTGGTAGGTCTGCTTTTTTTCACTATATCTCTGGAAAAGTGTTAATGTGTGTAACACAAGAACAGAGGATGCTAATGAACTGGGGAATGCAGGCATGGTGCAGGCTTTGGCTTTTTTTCCCTTCCAAGTTGGTAGGAGGTAGGAGATATCCCAGTTAGCTATCTATGCCAGCTTTCTGTATGCTCCAGCACTGAAAGGGTCCCATTTTTCAAGTTTGCCCAGCCCAACTAGGGCTGCTTTACCAGCTATAGAGGAAATTAAGCAGGGGAGGGAGAACAACAGTAAGAATTTTGCTTTGAATGAATTTGCTGCCAGCTAATGCAACACTGCTCTTAAGATTATTTCTATTTTTAATACCACAACGGTCTATTTGTGAGCTTTTAGCCTTCAAGTTTTGGTTACAACTTGTCAGAGCTAAACTGTTAAAAATCATAATTTTGTTGTACTTTATAATAGTGTATGTAAAAACAGCACTGAAGAATATACTCCAGGATACAGATCTTGTGTTTAGAGATCCATACCTTGATCACAATAATTCTCAAGTTCAAAGGGTTCATGTTTTTTTAAATATTATCAGTGTGTATATGCATATATATATATATGCTGCACTTACCTCATCTGTAGTATTTTTACAACCCTAGATGCCAGCATATATGATGGAATAAGCTACTAATTAAACACCTCACACAGGTTTATTGCTCCATGCTAACTACTAAATACTTCTTCACACAAATTTTAGAGAACAAGCTAAAGACCTGAAATGATTTACTAAATATATGCAACTTGAAAATCTTGCTGATAGGCAAGTTCAAGAGATAAAGATCTGTATTAGTGAGCCCTTTAAGATAATTCAGGGACAGTATCTTAGCAGTGGTCAGGAAATGAATGTGTGAAGAGCTGCAGATTGCAGCTACAGAAAGCTATTGCATGAAATAGAAAACAGTAATACACCAGCATAGTAGGTTTGGAAAGGTCAACTTTTTTTTAATAACTGCTCTCTCTCCAGGTTATGTCATGCAGTTACAAAGTAGTTAGGAAAAAGCATGAGTTTCTGGGAGGGACTAATTGTCTTTTTAAAAAAAACATTCATATTCATTACATAAATAACATCTGGCACTTCAAGGGGACTCCAAGGGACAAAAGCCTTACACTTCAAAAACTGTGCTTGATCCAATATTTTGTTGAGGTCCATTTTGTTGTACTTTGTGTTCAAAACTTTCAAGACCTCCTGAAGACAAAAAAAAAAAGGCTGTGTGTGTTAAGACAGTGAATTAAGTTCATAGCAGCATTCTAGCTCCTCTGTGGTTTGGCCAATGATTTCTGGGTTCAGTTTCACTCTAGTTGTTCACTGAGGCAGTATCTAATTTTCAGAAGGCCTCTGAAAAGAAAGGACTGAAAAAGAATTCCAAAAAAATCTAAATATGATTGCTTACCAGATTCAGAATATCCCTTTCTTAAAAAAAGGAAACAACCTATAGTCAGAATAGTTATGTAGATACTTGATTAAAAACATAACTAGAGTTGCTCAATAGTTTCAGCTTATAAAAATATTAGTCTGTCAGCGCTACAAACGTCATGATGATAGTCAAACAAGGTTGAACAAGCGAGGAAAGGCAGTCCTGTAACAGTAGCACAGTTAAAGAAAAAATATTGCCTTAAGAGAATCAGGCCTGAAGCTTTACTACAAATAAAAACTAGACTCCTATCAAAGTTAATCCCTGCTGGAGGCCCATTCTTCCTTTGACAATGCCACAGCATTGATCATACAAGGCCTTACTGAAAGTGCTGAAGCCAAAATTATGTCATTAAACAAAAGTGCATGAAGTAGTAATGAGCTAAGTGCTCATATAGTACAGTATCTGATCTGAAGTCTGAGAAGTGGCTCAAGTGGCAAGACCACTCTTTCATACATAAAATGTACCATTTTGTTTTCGTAGGTGAAACACCCAGAATGGCCCCCACAAGTGCAGATGAACTGTTATCTTCAGATACATACTTGTATACAATTTCCTAATCCATGGATTTTTATTGTAAAAAAGACTAGTTTGGAACTGAAACTAATTGAGAATAGAATCCATTATAATGTCAGAAGAAAAGAAAATTTTGTGGTTACATGTAAACTTGTGATAAGCTTTCTCAAGAAGAGGGTACATTAACAGCGAGGGGTGGGATACAACAAGGAGCGGTCGTGGCCTGTTTATGTAAAGGTCAAACCAGCCTCATTGTACACTTTGAAGACTTTCTCAATTGCATTGACGTAGGCAGCTGTTCTCAGGTCCAGACCCAGGTTGTATGTCATGGCAGTACGCATGATTTGCTGAAACAGAAAAGGTTACATGTAAGTTCTGCAAGTTTCTCCATAGGAGCTCAACTATTTCGCTTGTAGGATCCAAGTAAGGAGTAAAAAGAGCTGTTAGATTGGTATCACAGCTCTGATCCTTTGTGGATCAATTCTGAAATTTCTTGATTCCTCTTACAACTGAGAACTGAAAGGGAAGAACATCTTTCTCAGGTCACTATATTACCCCTTTTCAAGTCTTACACTGATAGGGAGAGATGAGATGTTTCAAGCGGCCTTTGTTTTATTAATTAAACATAGAGCATAGAGGAATTAATCTAAAACTGCCAATGGTGAAGTAAAGCACTCTTATGTACATGTCCCACATGAGCTAGGTGCAAGAGGACAACTAAAAAGTTTCTACTTACTACAGCTTCTACCAGAATAATCTCTTATGTTTATTACACCCAGTTAAAGTTAAAGTTGGCCGTGATGGCACAGAGTAGAAGTTCTTCATACTCTAAGTGACTTCCATTAATCATGTACTATTTATCTACTCCTTTAATTGCAAAGAAATTCTGTACAACCTATTCAAAAACTGTCCCAAAGTCAACTGTGCCAAGGGAAATATCGGGTGGATATTAGGAAAAGGTTTTTTACAGAAAGGGTGATAAAATATTGGAATGGTCTGCCCAAAGAGGTGGTGGAGTCACCATCCCTGGATGTGTTTAAAAAAAGACTGGATGTGGCACTGGGTGCCATGGTTTAGTTGAGGTGTTAGGGCATGGGTTGGACTCAATGATCTTGGAGGACTCTTCCAACCCAGTGATTCTGTGAGTCTTCTCTCTAGGACATTATCTATAGTTATGCAATATTTACCCGGGCAGAACGTTCCATTGTGTAGGCCAACCCAGAGTGCACAATGTCTTTCTCAGATGCACCCTGCAACAACAGAGAATAAAATCAAGGTTTAATCCAAGACATCAAAAAATCCTCATTGTGTGCTGGGAACAATGACATGTTGCATTCCCATAATTACCAAAGCTTGCTCACTCATTCTCTTCTAATGATGGGTGAAGAATCTAAATAGCCTTTACTGTGTTCCTTGAAGAGTTAGCTATGGTCAATTCAATTCTAAAACCTCAGATGTAAGCACTGAAGACTTCTATGGGCCTAGCTTCTAGATGCATGATGCTACCATTATCTATTAATGTAGCAATTACTGTTTTCAGCCTTCAGACCACACAGTAAATATTAAACAAGAAAGTTTCCAAGAGTCAACAACCTATTGCAATTGTTTTGAAGACAGACAGGTTTTAGGAAGGGTATAGATCCTAAATTCACATGCTCCACATTATATTAGCCCTTAGCAACTTTATTCCTATTAAAATTTAAATACACACAACAATAAACAGTTGAAGAACTAGGATGACTCACTGCAGGTTCAATGTTCCATCATCCTGATTGCTGTAATTTACTAATAATTTGACATCTGGCTCCACAAAATACCTGCTTTCCCTCAAATATCAATTTGGGCTAGAAGTAGAAAGTACTAGGGCAATTTCTGTGGCTTGTGCTTGAGAGATCCAGCATTTGCTTTAAGCTACAGAACCCATCACACATGCTACTCATACAGCCTAACATGTATAAGATGCACCATATTCTGGATCAGGCTGAAGTCTATTGCTATCATCTGGCTGTAGTCCAAGTTTATATGCACTTCTTCTGATTTCTTCCTGAGGAAGCATGGTTTAATGTTTTTCACAATTTGCTGAACTTTTTTCCCCTCCTTATTTGTCCCATCTCCTCCTGAAACAGATTTTAAAAACCAAACCAACCGATGCTTTTAGTTTCCATGTACCCCTTGGCAGAGTATTGCACACCTGAGCTGTCTGCTCTGCTAGGAACCATCCCCTAATTCTTCATTCTGCACCTCACTGTGCTGGTTTTGTTGGGACATCTCTCACTCTCTTCCACCATTCCCTGCAGTGAACAGTCTATCCTTACCCATCCCTTTCCATATCCCTCATTCTACAGATCACTGTCTCCACCTCAGGCCTCGCTCAGGCTAGTAGGACCTAGGTTAGTTCATTGTTGCATGTTGGAGAAGCTCCTGTACTTTTATCTATCCTTGTGATCTTGCTCTGAACTTTTTCCATGCTTCCAGTGTTTGAAGATGCAGAGACCTAACCTGCACACAGTATTCAGAAGGCAGCACACTCTGAATACATATGGTGGCATCATTAAGTCTTATGCCTTCAGAACAACTTCTAATGCTGGATTTGCTTATCGATTGTTATGGATTTCTAGGCTTCTATTTTGTCATCAGCTCCAAAATTTCCTTTTAAATGCAAATGGATGAGCTCACAACCCATCACTTCACGTGCAAATTTCCCCACCATGTATTGTTACACAAAAGATAGTGATGAATTTCACCTGACCTTTCTTTGCCCATTGATTCACTCTTAAAGGGACAAGCTACAGTTTTTCACCCAGCTGTTATTCTGGGGTTACACAAACATCAAACTGTCTGTGGTGTGATATCTTGTTTAAAGTTTTTTGGAAAACCAGGCAAACTGTATCAATGAGAGCTCCAAAATACAAAAAGCATCTGTATTAAAACTGTAGCTTTTTATTATGTTGGAGGTATTTTGCATTGGCTGAAGTAAAAGAAATCAAAAATAGCTTATTTCCACTATTCCGAAGCAGTTCAGACCATTTGCTTGCTTTCTTTGTTTGGCCATTAGGCTAATTATGTACTAATGTTTGCTTGGGGAAAAGTGCTCCATGATAGCTACAATGGTAAAATTTAGATTTCAGTTCTCATATCAGAGTACAGTTCCCCTAACAGTAAAGAAACCAGCAGCAACTACTTACCGATATCCTATCTTGAAATTCTGCTGTAGGCACAACTGGAATAGTTCCCCCATGTTTCCCAAATTTTCTTTCCAAGCTTTCCTGGACAGACACTAGGAAAAAAAAAAAAGATGCAAGGTAACTCAGAAATGTGAAATTTTAGGATGTTTTTTCCCCTTAAGACATGAGCAGTGCTTTGCTATTTTCATTGATATTTATTTCATCTAAGTTCTTGAAGTTCTGAAATTCCTAAACAGCAACAAAGAGCATTTGAGATGACACAATCTCGAAGTTAAGAAAGGGATTTAAATGAGAATTGCCATAACACTCCACTACTTTAGAAACACCTTACAATGTATGATTTATGAGAAAGGGTTATATTAAAAATTACACACGTGTGTGTTTTGTCAATTCCAGTGTCTCAAGATTCTCATGTTTTCTACAGAGTACTCTTTAAAATGGAGCAACATGCTCCAGTTCTTCTCCACTGCCTCTTCACCTAATTGTTATTGTTTCCCAGAAAGTAGGCAGCACAGAATGACCATAAGTGGAGCTGTGAGCCATAAGCAGGTTTTTCTAGTGCCTCTCTCTATAATATTACTGGCTTTTATAGAAATCCTTTATTGTTGTATGTGCAGAACAATGGCACCCAGTTGAACTTTGAATGCTTCCTAAATACCAGGTGTACAGCTGAAAGATGTTTATTAAGAAGTAATAAATATTTCACTTAAGTGGCTTGACTTTACTACTTTACAAAACTGAGAAAAGAATTAAAAGATAACCAAAAAGGCATGCATTTAACTTAAGTCATTAGAATTGCAGGTTAGTTAACCTATAAAACCTTTTCTACTCTTTAGTAAGCAGCAATTACAGACTTCTGGGGAAATTGTGGTGAATTTAAGAGCTCTGTATTCCTTTCTCCCACATTTGGTGTTTGCTAGTCTAGTCTATTAATTAAACTGTGTGGAAGCAGAGGTCAGCACTTACTGAGCAAGTGGTAGTTTGAATCTCTTTCATATTTGAAAGTCAAACGGCCGTAACTGACGTGGTTCAAGTTTTTCAGCCATTCAAAGTAGGATACTGTTACACCACCAGCATTCAGGTAGAGATCCTGCACAGAAAGAATAAATATTTTGAATTGTGACCATGTGACAAAGACAGCACTATCATATTCTGCAAAAGCAAGTAGTATTATGTATAAGGCACCACTCTAAACTGCAGTACAGAAAACAATCCAGTTCTTACTCTTACAGGACAACACCTTCTTCTTCAGTTCAGGGATTACTTCAACTGATCTAAAATAGGACTTGACTTTAGAACACATCAGGTTCAGGTGTGCTTGACTGACTACTTACTTCTATTTTAGCACAAGTGTTTAAGAAAATTAGAGCATTCTTAGGCCATCTCAGTGAGTAAAGGCTGAAAATCAGCTACTCTATCTAGCAAGATCACTTGATCAGGACACCCCTTCACTGTGAAAAAATGTCATTATAGCTGGATAGGTCTTATTCTTTCAAATTATTACTACACATACTCTATACAGTCTGCAGTACACAGTTCTGTCAGAGCATCACTTAGACCCACCATGTCTAGAAACTGGCCAGAATATTTACTCTTCCTTCTTCCTGTGTTTAGTGCACATTTTGATTGAGCAAATGTCAGTTAATAATCATTATCTTTGGTCATTTACAGTTGTAGTGAGGTCTTTGATAAGTATCATTCTTCAGCAACATTGACACCCATTTCCTAGACATCAGTTATTAAAAACCACTCTTAGAAAATGAATGACTATTAAAAAAAGCCTTTAATAACTAGCATCTTGGTATTCTTCACAAAAATGCTCCTTTTGTAATGAAAATCAAAGGTCATGATAGAACCTTACAGGGATAACCATGATATTCCTCTCCAAGAAGATTTTGTCAGCTTCAGGAGTTGTAGGCCCATTGGCACCTTCAGCAATAATCTGAAAGAAATGACAGCACAGAGTAACTCAGAGGTAGAGATTTGGGTTTGTTCATGCTGATTACTAGTATTTGGATTAGAATATTAGTGTTTAAACAGACCATCTCTACTTTTCATTTCCATTTGAACTCTTTGACTTACTTTTGCTTTAACCTTGTGTGCGTTGGCCTTGGTCAACTGCTTCTCGCTGGCAGCAGGGATGAGAATGTCACAGTCTGTTTCCAGAATGCTGCCCTCAAGTGGCTTTGCTTTAGGGAAGCCCATGATTGTCCCGTGTTGCTGTGAGAAGAAAACAACCACAGTGGATTTAGCGTGTTATGCACTCATACAAGTTTCTTCCCTTCTGACTTTCAGAGAGAGAAAAAGGAGAAGGAACAGTACGAGAGTGACAGCACATAACATAATTGCTACCCTTATTTAGACATAAAAAGTAAGCTACAAAAGCTTCAGGAACAAAGTTCACAAGACTGAAGCACAATTGCTCTCTGTATAAAGACATAGATAACCATTTGGGCTCTGGAATATTAAAAAAAAAAAAAAAAAAGAAGGTGGTCCTTTTCAGCTCTTAAAATAGTTTTCAAACAACTGAAATGACTCACTAGTCTGCTACACCCAGGATAAGTTGCATCACATAAGATTCAAATGGTTTTTAAAATTCAGTACTACAACGATAGCCTTTGTTTAGTGATAGAATCATCATTCTTTTTAAAAAAAGAGGGTAATAAAGAAATTCAAATATTCCCTATATAAAAGAAGACACATCAAAATCAAATAAGCCCCTAAGAAACTTTAAGTAGAAGATTGTATTGTAGTGCCTGTGAACTGTCCCCTCAAGTCTGCTTCACTTGGAAACTGAAATAAAAAGACCACATCCAGCTTTCATTATAAACTACACGTTCAAGTCACACTGCCAGGCACGCTTTCGTTCTTTCAAAAACATCCAATAGGTAAGAAACAGCAAAAGTACACTTTGTACATTTTAAATGACCATGTGCTTGTGATTCTCAGTCAGGAGTCCTCCAGGAACCTCCTTGCCCTGGTTCCTTGAGACATCCTTCCTAGCTTAGGCATAAGAAAGGCAATATAATAATAATAATAATAATAATAATAATAATAATAATAATAATAATAATAATAATAATAATAATAATAATAATAATAATAATTCTTCCAATTCTGAAAACAAAGTAATTAGCCTGCACACATACAGTCATTTTTTTGAGAGTCAGGTCAAAGGGTAAAAAAGGTGCCACCTGCATTTGCTTGTTGGGGATAAGAAGGAAAGCCAGAAGAATCAACATTTCTAAGCCATTTTGTAAGGACAAAATATCACACCACCAGTCTACAGTCATGAGTCATTCTATGTATTTGCAAAGCTGACAAAAATGAAACTCTGCTTAGCTAAGTTTCATACCAGTTTGAAATCTTCTAGTTCCTTCGGGTCAATCCCATCAGGATTCCAGATGGAACCATTGAACTCTCCGACAGCGACGCATTTTGCGCCAAAACGATGCAGGTATCTCATAGAATGCAAGCCCACGTTACCAAATCCCTGAAGGTGGAAAGAGAAAGGGAAAAGCAGCTAACCCTCCAGCTGAAATGATGATTACTGCTAAGTCTTATACAGTTTTAAATAGTTCTTCATCTATTGGCACATCTTGGTATTAGATGATGTGTATAGGCAAGATGGAAGAAATCTACATACATTCTATTCTTGTCTGAATACCATTGCAGAAATGATGCACAGTAGCCAGCAAAGTACAGTTGTGATAAGTGTTTTATCCTGGAAACATAGAAAGGAAGAGGTAATGCTACTACGAAAGCGTCAAAACTATGATGTTTATCAACCTGGCAACATTCTGTGTATCTACTTTACGACTGGCACCCTCTTTAAGAGATTAGTGGATTTTTGTATGACTACTGACTTAATTCCAGGCCATTAAGTTCCTTTACTTTCAGAACGCTGATGTTCTGGAAGTAAAAGAACACACACAGCAGACCAAAAAGTCGTATGATCAATGTTGAAAGTTTGTTGTATGATTCTCTGCTGAAAAAAAAAAGCTGAATAATAAATTCCTGTATAACACAGCTTCAATTATACTTGGGATTTTTGCTTATGTATTAGAAGCAAACTTTGATAGAAGAGTCTGTCATGCCTTAGAAATGCTCTAGGCTCATTTTCCTATGAGAATTTTCTGCTTTTCTTATGGCCATAGTTTTCAGGCTAAGTTTTTCTTAAGTGCCTGTTGGATAGTCCTCTGCCAGGCATGAAAATGCCAAAGTGCAGGGAGACGAGTGTGCTGCTGGGCCTGTGCAGGGCAGAGATGTTTGTTCCAGCCCACAGGTTAACTAGAGGACAACTTGGAGGTTACATTTACTCTATTTCTAACAAGCACTTTTTGAAAACAAACCAGTCCCTCAAACCCTCCATTTAACATACTGTTAAAAGTTGAGTAAGTTTCCTTTATTTGAAATTTTAGGAATGATAATGCTTTCAAAATTCAACTACATAAATCCCCAAGTTTTAGAAACACCAAAAACGTACACTCAAACCCTACAAATTTAGGATAAAGTCTTAGTTTCTATTTTTCCAACTGCTTATTCAGTAATGGAACAAGAACACAACCTTCAATTCCTCCTCCCCTTAAATTTTTTATTGTAAAACATTGCAACAAATTCTGTGTATGTAAAACCAGTGTCACAGCTCACTGAAAAGTGTGCTATGCCATGGTTTAAAGAACTCCTGTAACAGAATTTCATTTTGGTGTTTGCAGCTTACAAGATCATAAAGACTATAGAGACTAGGCTTTGTGCCTGTAGAGTGCAATTGAAAAGTTCAGTTTATAAAAAACAGTCCAAAATAAAGGACACTTATGTTGCTTGAGAAGTGTTTCTAAAGTTTGAGAGGAAAGGTTAACTTGGGAGTTTTAACGCTCTCTCAGTTTTTAAGGGCTACAGCCTATGTTAAAAACAGCTCTACTGAAAGTCTGTGTGCTACTTCTTTTCCTACAATCCAAGGAAAAAAGTTACCTGAACAGCAAATGTTTTATCTCCAAATCCTGGAGTCATTCCTAATAAGCTCATATATGAGGCCTCATTGATGAAATTTTCAATTCCATGGAAGACACCACGACCAGTTGCAGATATACGTCCATGGATCCCACCCTGGCTGATGGGTTTACCAGTTACACATGCATGTGCATTAATATCCTGTAAAACAGCAAAGGACTTGTGAGACATGGAATTAATCAATCAAAAAACAGCTGGAACAAGAAGTTTTATACACTTTAAACATAAGGAAAACAGAAATTTTAAGAGTCAGAACATGATATAGCTTAAATGCATTTAGTTTGTAAAGATGATTTCCTTCCTTGCTTTGTGTGAACACCTCAGAATATTCTGTCAGGAAAGTTGTGTAATGCAATATTGGATATGGTCTGTGATTTTTTGTTGCCTCTAAGTGTGCATGTTAACTTCAGTCTGTGTATCATGGTGACATCCACAAGCAGACAAATCAAAAGGCTTTCAGGAATGTTTCTCAAAGTCAGCTCCTATTTACAGACATAATTTCTTTACATCATTACTTTCAATGTTTTAATTTTTTAAGGGCTCAGACATATCCTTGAACTGGCTTTTAATCATCTTTAAACAGTACTCCTTTATAACAAATTCAGTTGTTTTGATATTACAAAATGAGGTATGAGGTCTGTAGTCAGAATACAGGGATGGCCTCAGAGGAAATCTGCAGTTTGAAGGTCATATGGGTATTTACTACTTTTATTCAGAAAAGCAACATTTACAATCAAGCCTCTATTCTTAGTTTGGTGGCAATAAAATTAAGTTTTCCATATACCAAATAGTTAGCCAAGATAAAATAGCTATTTAAAACCATAGCTGATTTTTCTAATTGGAATTAATAACTTGAAAGAAATTCTTCCAAACCAGACACTGGACCTCCCTCTTCTGTCACCAGTAGTTCCCATGCTCCCACACCCTGGGAGCACAGTCACACGGTGCCTTGGCTTCCAACACAAGTGAAAAAGTAGGGATGAAAGAGAATCTACTGAATTGAGTGTGCCAGCAGCCGGATGGGTTTCCATTCCACCAGCCACACATTCACTGGGAGGCTCCCTCTGCTCCATCCCTTGTGCCAAAGGCATTTGCATGCCTGTGGTGCAGGATGCTTGGTGAGAGGAAGGAAAGGAGCAGACAAAAGTAAGTGGAGGCAGAATGGCTGGAGGAGACTAGAGCCATAATGAAGGCTAAAACTATTTACTGTTTGAAAATGATAGTGAGTTAACGTATAACCTTCTTTAAGAACAATAAAAGTGATGCTGGGCTTGGCACAGACCTCCTAATTAAGCCTCCCAAAATACAGCTTGCTGTTCTCCTTAAGCTGTATGCTCCCTCTTGTGGCATGTCAACTGGAACAAAGATTGGCAGAGGTGTTTCCTTGGAACGACTTGGCTTGATGTTTTAAACTATGCTTTGAGCTTCGTGCATTCACAAAAGAGGAAATTTATTTTATAAGTATGTGAAGAAATACAGCTTCCCACTATATATAAGAATGGATTTATCAAAGTCCTTTCCTGTGTACCAAGAGTCAGTTGATTGTGTCAGGAAGTACAGATGAATTGAAAGGATTAATTTAATAAAAAACTTCAGTCATATATAGTTCAGTGATCCGGCAACTTCACATGGATTTTCTGGAACAGTTAACATGGTAGTTATTAACAACTTGCATGGTTTGGCAAGAAAACAGAGCATGAAGCGGGGGCAGATCCAGGTCTTCCTAAAAGTCACATAAAAAAGCTGATGTCAAAGTCCTAAAATCTTTGGTTTCAAGTCAATAAACAAAAACTTTTAACACATACTGGGCAAAAATCAAAGAGCAGGACTTTTACTGAGGACCTTGTAAAGTGGCTTATAGCTAGCATCAAAGACTTCTATATCAGTACTGGTAGCTTATGAACTTCGTTGGTGATGTTCAGGCACTAACTTCTGCTCCTTTCTTAACCCCTTTCCCCCCTGCAATGATGTTCTCCTTGTCTCTCCAGCATCTTGCTTCTGCATGGTAGGTTTTGAGTAAACTTCCCTTATCTGTTTATATCTGTCATTTGATTTATCCTTCCCACTTGAAACTCCCTGAACACAGCTGTGTGCAAGCACAGAGCCATCAGGTCTGTATCTCAGACAGATGCCTCTTACCAGAGTTATCTTTCCACTCCACTGACTGTAGTCCCTTGCACAGCTTCCATCCCTGTTTGGAATTACGGCTTATTTCACTTTTGTTCGTTGCTCATTTTCTGCTCTTAGTTCCCTTCTCTTCTTCCCCCATGGTCACTTTTATCTTTTTAGCATTCCTTAATTACCTTTAATTTTGCTCTTGGTGTCCCAATCAGATAGTTATGTGAAACATCTTCCTCTAGAAACTGGTTTTGATGGATTATTCCCTTTTTTATAGCCTTGTCAGAATTCCCACTTTCCTTCTCCATGACCTGGTCATTCTCCACAATAACTCTGAAGTTCCACTGTGGCTACTACTCTCTTTTGAGTGTACAAACAAGCAACCCAACAAAATTAGGTTAACTAACATTCCCCCCCCGCCACCCCTTTCCATTCTTAAAACTTTGCAGGAAAGTGTTCCTGAATCCTCTCAGGTTTTTTTATTTTTCAATAAAACTGCCATACAAAGGGAGCCTAAAAAGAAGCTTTTGTAGCGTGATTCCAGTTTTAATCTTCAGTAGTCATATTATTTTCTGTTGTCATTGAATCATAAGAATGTGTACACAATAAGGTGAGATTATAAAGTGGAAAGAATAAGAAATTAATCTATTTGAAAACTTCTCTATCAGGGTTTAGTTTTAAAAAAAATTGAGCTTTTGTATAAAACTGTATGAGAACTCTTAAATACAGAAAATCTTAAAGCAGGTCACTTGCTGTGATCCTTCTTCTCAGTCTTAATAATACAGTGCTGTTGTATCACATGAAATACACATTTTTTAGTGCAGTAAGTTAAATGTTAAAACTCAGTGCTTTGAAGGCAGTAGTTTTGCTCTAAGTTGGAATTTTAAGTTCTCACTGAGGGAACTAGTGGCAACATGCAACGCCCTGCATGTTGAAGTTCTTCTGAAGTCATAACTTTGGCTTTTTATCAGATACCACCTTTAATTAAAATATTTACCTATGTGAATAGCAAAAAGCAAATAATGTTTTACAGTGATATCCCTAAGGGAGAGCTCTGTGTAGAAGTGGTTTAACTCAACTAATCAGCATGCCACAGCTGATTCCTCAAGCATTCCTTTTCTTCCTTCCATAAGATACCTCAGACTGTATTTCAGACTTAGAATGACCTGTGCCACTCCACCTCCTACTGTCCAAGGCCTCAGACAAGTCTTGTGCCACGGGACTGCCTGAGGACAGCCAGGCACATCTTGAGCAATGTGTCAGAGGAGGCACAGGGTGGGTGGCACTAAAGCCTGAGGCATAAGCCCTGCTGTAAGGGGCTGCACAAAGTACAAGGAAAGAGTCTTTGCATTTCAAAAGGAGCTGGGATAGGCAAACATGCAATAGATGAGCATATTAACACACTTATACACAGCTACTAACAAATAAGTTATCCAAAATACATTTTTCTTCGAACTGACCTGTTGAAAGTATACAACAGAAGTGTTTGTTTAACAGGTACAAATAACCCCACTGACACAAGGACAAAGGCCAAACCAAGGGTTAGCGGTAAAAAGTAATTTTTAAAAACTTTAATTTTTTTTTAATTGCCTCCTGGGCTATAAATTATGTGTCTTTTGGCTTTACATTTTGAAGAATTTGCTGAACTCCACAATGAAACTTGTTACTTCTAGGAGACTGCAGAGAATCTTAAAAACTTTAAATCAGTAATTTCAGTACTAATGAAAAACAGAGGAAAATGATAGAAATAGAAACCAGTTTTAGAAATAGAAACCAATAGAAACCAATTTTAGACACCTTTAAAAAGAGTGTATTTCTTTTTGTTGAACAGTTGCAATCAGTATTGTATCAGAGAAGCTTCTTTTCAGGCTAGTGTAAGAGTATTATCCTTAAAGCTATTTTTCCTTTGCTATACCCTAAAATCCTCACACTGACATTGTCACGGTTTGCCAGAGTATTTTTAGATCCAGTAAGTAAACAAATTGATATGATTAGGCAGCTTTTCTGCTTGAAAGCCTCTGCTCAAGACTTACATAGTGTCCTATGGTACTGGCATAGGTGTCAGCAATCCAGGACATCTCCCTCTCCCCCGTGCTCATATCAGGAGCAGGCACATCCACACCAGGTCCTGTTGGCAACAGTGAAAACAGCTCTTAAGGATCAAACACAAATAGTAATTTTCAATCATTATCCCCTTGGGAACTGTGCAGGCCTTGGCAGAGAAGAACTGTTTTCCTATTTAATCCTCAGTTTATTATACAAGCAACATATTCCTCTGGATTCAGTGCAGTTTTAGATGCTGTGTCACACCTTTCTACAATATTATCAAAACCCTCTACCTTTATATAAGCCATCTGATAAAAGGTGAAGGCCAGTTTATCAATAAAAAGTCAGAGCAAGACAGTGCATCAAAAGTGGTTTGGGGTTTTTTTGCAGGGAGGGTGCTATCTAGGTATGATTTCTATATCCTATGACACTGGATTCTTTTGCATAAGAATTTCCTTTCTGTTCCTGGGTGAATTTAAATATTGAAGGTGAGACTGTTCCTAGTCATTGCACTGTAGCACATGCATTTGATTTTACTGCTTATTACAAGAAAGGTTTAATTTCTCTTTCTTGATGAAATAAGCCTTTAAAAGAGGTCTCACACATCTATTGAAATAAAAAAAAAAAAAGGTTTTTGTAGATGGCTAAAAACAGTGTTTCTCCAGATTATTTAAGATTATAGAAACTTGCTAATTGGGATATTACATGCAACTCTACCCCAACAATCTTTTCTAAGTATCTTTAAAAGGTTTGTGAAAGCTGTGTAGCACCAACCAGAGAACCAAAATTGAAGACAATTTTATCAAACCATCTTAATTGTCACTGAACTAATGACCACTATAGCTTGTATTGTATATAGTAAAACTACAGTCACATGTAACATCAGTAAGTGTGTTTATAAAGGACCTTAATTTAGATGATAAATACTCTGTCTGGAAGTGCAGATGACAAATGCTCTGGCTGAAGAGCAAGAAAATGCAGATAAAAGGATGATGTTCCCAAGACAGTTAGATATCAGGAATACATGACAGACCTTTAACTAGTTACATGCCTCATTATCATTTGAGTAAGAACCTTCTCTGGGTAAAACTGCTCCCTTTAATTAAAAAATTGAGCTGGTAATATTCAGCTTTCTGCAGAGGAGATGTCCAGACAGCAACTCCACCAGAACAGCTCAGGGTTGAGTGTGAATGAAGCCCCTACTGACACAACAGAAGCTGAGATTCTGTTACAACAGGCTCCTGTGTTTCTTGCCTACGCTTCCCTTGCAGCCTCTGGTTGCCATGGGTGAAGCCATCAACTTTTGCTGGGGTGGATCTTCTATTTCCTTCCTCTCTTTCCTCAGATACCTGCCAAAAGCCTCAACTGAGACTACAGGAAACAGTAACAGTGAAGAGTTTGCTATTAGAGATTAAAACTGCAACAATTATGGTCACCATTTTATGATCTAACTCTGAGAGGAATGTGATTCATTTTGGATATCATGAGCTCAGCTTTTGTGGCTTCTCATAGCAGAACAGCCACCAGAAAAAGTTAAGACACAGTTCCCTTTAAAATGCACTAGGATGCAATGACTCAATTCTTTGTGGTTCTTGCTGAAAGTTCTGCAGCCAAATTGTTAGCAGTTCTCAAAAATACCGTTATTTAAGGATATTATCTAATGGACACTCCCAATGCACAATGAATCAGAGTCCTAAATTTGAATAGTGAAGCTGCCCAACATACCAATAAAGCCCTTTTTTGCCAGCTCCATGGTAAACCTTCTTGTGATCTTTTCCAATTCGTTGTCCTATAGAGAAAAGGCAATAAATATCAGAAGGAATCATTAGTGCTTATGAGTATTTGCTCAAACTCAGCCCAAGCAAAAGCAAACGCCCTCTTCTTTTAGAAGAAAGGATGATTCATAATTTATGTAACTTTATGCCACTCCCTGGCAGACCGTTGGTATTCAGGCAACACAAGAAACACTGGGCTTTCTTTCTGTACATTCTGATCCATGACAAGTCAGGAGCATGGCACAGAACCACCTGTGCCCACAGCAGAGACTTCCAGCAAACAAATCTGATATCCTGTGTGAACGATTTACAACCAGCAAGAGCTGGCCCTGCCAACTGTGTAATCAACACAGCCAAATGACTTGACACAAATCCTTACAGGAGCTTTGAGCTTAGAATATCTGTTATGTATCCTAGTATTCCTTTCTAAGCAAGTTGTTTTAATTAGGGCAAGAAGGCAAGCCTGCATTAAACCTTTTAAAAGTCAAGTTAGTTATTATTCACACTGGAACACTGCATAGAATGGTTTAATGGAGCATAAAACTATTAGTCAAAATAAACAAAAACATTTAACTATTTTTTTCGAAGAGTAACTTAATTTAAGCTTTTATTAACAGTATCAACTTAAAAAAATTCCAGGTTCCAAATTATTTGTAGTATCCTGATTTTCAGAAAAAAAAACTTAAGTAATTGAAGTATTCCACCTCTGAAACACAGACTTTTGAAAAATTCTTTTCCTACCTATTACATGCACTGGCTACATTCAGCCTTTACAGAGGCAGAAGTGGCAGGAGGTTTTAAGTGGTCAATAATGCCCTCAGAAGAGCTTTTTTATCTGGCTGGCTTCAGTATTGCAGATAACCAAATTTTTATCTATGATTAGGCTTACTGTGTAGTTCTTGGGATTGATCTTGACACCAGCCTTTGCCCCACCAAATGGCACATCTACAAGAATGCAAAGGAAAATCATTTTACTTTTTCAACAATAAAGGCAGAATACATGAGAAAGATGTGTAATTATATCTTTGATTTTAGCAGTGATTTTGGTTTTGCTGTGGTTATGGCTTCTGAAGTGTAATTTATAATCTGATCTAGGTACTCTTATAAAAATGGGAGATCTTTCAAGGTACTTTGAAAATGATCTTTAAAAGTCAAAAGTTCTTTATTTAGATTTTCTATGTTTAAATAGCTCTTGACGCTTGTAGAAATAATGTTTTACCTTTTATATTTTACTGACTTAGCTCAAAAAATTTACTTTGGAAGTCCTAAGCACATCTATATACATTAGGAAAGTGATCTCTTTTCTTACACGTAATATGCAGATTCTCTCCAAACTCTTCTACAATGTAGTAGCTGTGTACAAATTATATTTCTTTATAACTCATAAAGGAATTTTATCCTTCTCTCTCCACAGTCCCCTGCCTGAATCCTTTACAGCCTCCCCCTAAAATGAGTCCCCTACTAATCCAAGTTTGTCATACTTGAATTTGAGTTCAAGATGCAGTACTTTCTATGGGAGAGGGTAGTTAGCAGAATTTGGACTTTTCAGATGAAAATGCAACCTTATTAAAGTATTTTCAGTAACAGCAGAGGGAATACGTATTATTCTTTTAGTCACTATAGATTTTCCCCACCTTGCTACAGATTTAAGTTAGAGATTAGTGTCTGAAATTCATTTTAATCCTTTCCATGTTTGGTTTTTTTAATGTAATTACATCAGTACTGATTGAAATCTTGCTTGAAAAATGAACACTTACCAACCACAGCACATTTGTATGTCATGAGGGATGCTAAGGCTTTCACTTCATCCACACTAACATCCATACTGTAACGAATACCTGCAAAAGACACACCAGAAAATACAGGAATTCACTAAACAGCTTCATAACTGTTTATAAATTGGGAAGGGTAATTCTACACCAACAATCTTTAACGTGCAAGTAGGTCATTTATTAACTTATTTACTCTAAGAGGTAAAGAACAAGACCCTCTTCCCCTACTTAAGTATCTTTTATGTAGCAGAAATTCATTACTTCAGTAATCTTCTAGGAAGGAGCTTAATGGCAGCACTCAGCCTTAGGGAAAAAACTGAGTATTCCTTGTGGTGAAGATGAATCAAGCTGACAGGCAGCTAAGAGCAGACTTTTCAAGAGGCTGATAAAGCTCTTCAGCATTCCACAAGACCTTTAGTTTTGGATTTCATTCATTGTATATACAAGATTAACTTTGTTCTTCAGGATAACTTATCAGTACAGGTTATAATAAAGGTCTTTTTGATAGAGTAGTACAAGCTCCTGTTAAGGTCTAAGCCTTGGCTTCAAGGCCCTGGCTACTAGGCACAGCCACAAAACAAGAAGTGACAAACCATTCTGCTAGTTTGAATTTTTTCAAAACATTTTGAGGAAATAGAGCTATACCAGCAAGCTTGTGAGACCAGGCCACCCATCCCACATCCACGTGGAAGCCAGCCCACACCTGCATTCCCTGCTCCAAGTCACTCAGCAGGGCTACAAGTGTGTGCTGACACATGGTACAAATGCAAATTCAATTTGTTGTGTGCTGGCAGCTGCTCAGATGCAAAATGGGTGAGCACAGCACTCAAGGCAGTTAAAAGCTGAGTAAAAAAAAAACGGTGACACAAAGGTAAGGAGACCTTTCACCTGCCTGACTCTTACCAGTCGTCTGAAAAATGAAAGAAGTGCAGTAAGTTGCTTGAACTCAAAGTTAAGACTCACGTATCTGAAGGTAGCTACAGAGTAAGAAATATTTAACCAACCTGACAGGGCAGATATAGAGAACTAGAGAAGCTTAAACATGATGTTTAACATCAACATGTGTCCAAAGTCACGTGGCCATAGTCAAAAGGGTCCTATGGCTGCATGTTTGTTTCTATCCAAGCTTCTCCTACTTAACTAAGCATACAACAGAGCCATGAATAATTTATTATTCCCATCTCTACTCCCCAAATCTTTGGCTGTAGGTTCTGCCAAGTTGCACGGTGGTTTGGAGCAGGCACAGAGTGTCCTTTAGATGCCAGAACATGGCACCACAAATTTCCTATTATGTAAAGAGACCATATTCAGGTTCTCAGGAGTGAAAAAAGGCCAGCATACATTATCCAAACTAAAGCACTGTGCTGCTATGAAAGCCATTCCTGAATGCTCTGGAAACAATCCCAGTCTCAAAGGAACTAAGTGCTGCTCAAATAAAGCTGAGGGCCAAGTGCTGCTTTCTTATGTGAGTTCAATCAGTAAAAGAAAGTACCATGCCTCTGCAGAACAGAATTTAAATGTATTGTGTATATGGGGGAAGGGTGGTCTCCAAAAGCAAACTAAGTAGTTTCTGACTTAGCTGCAAGGAGTTAATGTCTGAGCTTTCAATAACCTTCTCATGGGAAGTAATATTCAAAATTTAAGTACAACCTATCAGAGCCCAAAAGACCAGTCAAAGTTAGAACATAAATGTGTTGGGTTTTTTTAATGTCTTACTCTGATCCTTCAGAGGAGCAGTTATCCTTCTGTCAAGCTCTGAATAGGAATGAGCCCTACCTGTGGCACTGACTGTCCTGCCTGGGGACATCATTCTCTCTTGGTTGAGCAGGTACTCTGGGGACAGGTCTCCTCTGAGATTGCTCAAGCCAGCCAAGTTTGGAGACACAGCCTATGTTGGCCAGAAGTGAACTCTGCCCCTCCACCCCCACCTGAACCAGATCACTGTGTATTTATTCAACCCATATACTTATTTAAACTTCCAAGCTGTGTATAAAAAGCATTTTTGATACAAATGTACTCCTGCAGGCACACAAAATACTGTTTATTGATATATAAAAAGCAGCAAGGAGACTAAATACTTTGGGGTAGTTATCTTGTACCATTAAAAGAGAGAAGCAAAATACAAAAAGAGAGGGAAGCCTCTTCTGCAGATCACACAGAAGATAGGATCTGAAGAGGTAAACAGGCAGCACTTTAACTAGAAGTGCTAGTGCATGTGTTCACTCCAGTGCATGTAAAACAGTTAGATCTCTGGTTCCTTGTATTACAGTCAAGGATTTCCACAAACTTTGATGTAATAAATGTTAAGTTTTCATATCAAGGTAAATAAGGGAAAAGCCCCAAAACTAACAAAATACTGACAAGATTTCAACTGAGCTGCCTATCTGTCAGCCACGTACACATACCAGAACACAGAAAACTTTTGGACTTGAGGTCAAAACTGTTCTTTTCTGTACAACTCTGTACTTCTGAATAAGGCTTAACTCCTTTTCCAGGCTTTTAAACAGTTTTAATTAAAATGACTTGACTGCTGGCTTTATCTTCATAAGTGGAAGACTAGTCAATTCTGAGAGTTGTGCTGACTTTACTGGTCACTCTTCTCTAGTTCATGTGGTAAAATCTTTCATTAGGTGAAGTTCACGGTGTGAACCCAGGTTCTCTGACAGGTGTGATGAATTTTTCCCTTCCCTGGCAGGAGCATATAGCATTTAAGATGCACTAACATTTCATTCCTTTTCACAATTCAGCCAGTTACTGTTTTCCAGGAATTGTAATTACTCTACAGGAGGGCCACCTCTTGACAGGGAAGTTATTTGTGCTAAGCTGTTAAGACTAATGAGAAGCAGGCATCTGAGAATGCTGTACATTCCATCTGCAAGCAGATGCACAAAGATAAAAGACTTACTTAATTTCTATTCTATTTGGCCATCAATGAAATTTAGTTTGACAGCTTCCTAATTTGGTAGGAGCATTGCCACGCATTTGTGTGACTCTTTTGGCAATGTTACTATGCATTCAATAGCCTGAGTCTAAAAATGGACCATATCCACAGATATGGTTTTGGATATGCACTGGGTTTGGTTTTTTGGCTTTTTTTTTAAGATTCTCACTACATAAAAGCAAACAAAGTCACTGTTAGGTAGCAAGATTACAATTTTTTTAAACTCTGTCAAGTCCCATGCAGTCAGTCTCTGGAAACTTGTGCCTTTTACAGCAAACTAGCTACAAAAAAATAGTTTGAGGAAAGCCTCAAGTTACAGTATGACTCACGGCCATGGAAAATACTTTTCATTGGAAAACATATGAATTCTTGTTCTAGTTGAGAATTCTCTTTCCTTACCACGCCCTAAGAAGTTAAACAGTATGCTAAGAGTGACTTTGTTTTTCTGTGCACAAAGGCTTTTAAATGAGGAAATGTTTTCATTTAATTTTTTAGTATTGGTCAGTATACAGAGAAGGCTTTACCACTACACTGCAGTATGTCTATGCTTTTACACTGTATATGCTTTTAAAACTTCTTTTTTACAATCTGTATTATGGAGCTATTATACTTCACTCAGTTACCTCTTCACATCAAAGTAGTCCTTATCAGCAAGGCTACTGTGGATTCTATAGTAACAGCAGTCAGTTATCATTTTAATCATTTTATAGCAAGGGGTGTACTAACATACACATAACAAAGACCTTGATTTCCAAGAAACTGGGTTATACATCCTGCTAGATTTTACATTGTACAGATTTCAGTAAGTTCTGTGATGTTAAGTGTGTTTATTATGCTTCCTTAGAAAATGTGATGTACAGAACCAGCAGCTTTTCAAGGATGACTACTGCCTTTCTAGTACGCCTACAAATCTATTCAGGGAACTTCGTGTCACTATTTTCTGAGCTTCTCGTGCAGTGATCCTAAATGGTAGTTCCTACATGTGCCCTCACTACTAACAAACACGAGGTACTCAAAGTCTCAAAAAGAACTAAACAGTTGCCATAGCAACAGTTCAAAGCAAAACACATGGTAACCTACTCCTCCTGCACTAAATATCTTGCAAATCTTAGTAAGTCTCTCAAGTTCCCCACAACCTGGAACACATTTGCATCTCAGCCTAAATTATTAATATCTAACTAAGGGTTTTGTCCTGCTTTGACTTTAGTGTTTTCTTCTGGTTGTCATGTTCTTGTGAGCTTTGGAATTAATTTGGGTCCTTTACAGATGACAATTCCTGTTAACGTGGTGCATTTGTTCTGCTCACCTCTATTTGCAAAGTGTTTGCTCATCACAAGAAGGCTTGCAGAGCAGCACCTATCCTACTACCCATACAGCACTCAGCAGCACAGATGTCATGATCTCCTTTGGAAGTTTCTAGGACTGACTACAGGCATGTGAATCTCCCAGTTAGCAACATGGATTCTGCAGCAGCTCCATGGGTTAGCAGCTTGCCTGACCCTGTCCAAAGCCTTGAGTCTAAGTCAGTGTGAAGGAGCTTCAGTATAGAGGCTCACCTATGGATTCTGCAAAATCCATAAATCAGCCCCAGCACTTACTGCAGTACCTTAACTGCAGTGTTTAAAACAGAGTGCTTTAACTCTGGATTATGTATGTATATTTTCATTTTTGGTAAGTAAATGAGAGCAATTGTGATTGTACTGCCATTAAACTAAGTATTCACTGACACCTCACTCAGTAAACTCTTTCAGAACACACACATTTTTCTAGACTCAGGAAAACAATCCAATCTTCCCAAGAAGGAAACTGCTGAGCCTTATTTAACCATTTGGAAAGTGTGGTAAACAGCACAGTGACCAATTTGTAATTATTGAAGACAAAGAAATTCCAGATAAACCTAACAAAGCAAGATGAGTAATTCAGCACTGGAAAACAAGAACACTGTACACCAATCAGCAACAAGAACCACTAATTCCTCAATTCAATTCACTAACTGCCAAGAGAGGAGATAAATATTTTTATCTCTTCCTACACAGCACTAGCCAAGCCATAAATGGGGCAGGACAGACATTCCCCTACAGAGACACCCCACCGTTCTGCTTTAAGCACCAGAATGTATAAAATGACCATAAGGTACTCAGCCAGACAGAATACTTCAGTATACCACTTACTGTATGTTTTTAACAAACTGCACTTGAAATATGCTTAAACATGTACATTTATTTCAACCTATGCTAGAAAAGCCAAGAAATTTCTCTATTCAAAGATTACCTCTGGTGCATTGATAAGACTTGGTGTTTTAAATGTGAATACAGCAAACTTAGTACACTACCAGGCAAGCAAATAGAACACGAATTTATGCACTTAGAATCTAGCTCTGAAGTAAAGTCTCTCACCTACAGAAGTACCTGAGCCCCACCTAAAGGATTAGGTCACTCATTAAAGTGCACTCAACACTGCAGTAACAAGGACAGAAAGAGGGAGATACAGTAAACTGCTTCCACACAGATATTATTAGGGCCAGGTGCAGGGGGGTGTGTGCAGAGGGCGGAAATAACACACGAGTTGGCCCTGGCTGGTCCAAATGCCACAGGAGCCACAAAACAAGAAGCCACCACAGTGCTGACATGAGGCAGGCAATTCCATGCTCTTCCTAAGGGTCTAATTCCTAACAAGATGGAGCTGTTGCAATTCATGCAACAAAAGAAGTGCTTGCTGGGATCACCCAGAGAACAGGGGGGAGACTATCACACAGGAGATTCCTCTCCTCAACACGTGTTTATGCAGAAAGCCCAATGCTGAGAGAGGTATGATCTCTCTATAAATAGACAAAGAGCCAACAGTAGCAAGGGAAAACAACTATTCAAGATCAAGGACAAAGCTGGCTACTGCAGCAATGGTATGAGCTGATTACACAGAAAAGCTGAGACTAAAAAAATTCACAGCCAAAAGAGCAAGGCATAGCCTCTTACAAGAAATCAAAAGTAAAAACAAAAATCTGATGTGGTTCACAATTCAACTAGCATATTAAAAGACAGTAACAGACAAGACATACATTCCTTTCTTTATTTTTTATTTTGCAATTTAATTGTATATCCACTGTTGCACTAAATGTGAAGTTAGATAAGCTACAATAACAGAATAGAAACCTATGAAAATTGGTCAAAGGTTGGACTCAGTCTTAGAGGTCTTTTCCAGTCTTAATGATTCTCCAAAAGTAAGGCACTTGTATAAGCTTTAGCTGTAACACTGCTAGTGTTATCACAATTAGGCTAATTACCTTTTTTTCCCCAAAAAAACCCTCTCACACTCCTTGGAGTTACATCAGTTTCCAAGGTTTATTTGAGGTTACAGAGGGCCCATGTTGTAGTTCCATCTGTTGCATGGTCCATAGGGTACATTTCCATGTCTTACTCCAAAGACCCCAGGCCAAAGGCACAAGCTCTTAACTTTCACCTATGCATGACTTAAAAAAAGCAAAGCCACTAATTCAACCCCAAGATAAACAGCTCTGCTGATTCCAAGATACCTATAGCACTACTCCTTACCCTCTCAGAAAAGGAATAAATAATGTTGAGCACATGGGGTTGTCCTGGTCCAAGTCCTGCATGTACAGGTTTTCCTTTTGCAAGTAAGGTTTCCATCATCAGCTATGCAGACTGTTTTAAACATGACAATGTCTGCAATAGAGGGTATTCAGTGACTGACTGAAATCAGTGCCAGCCTTGGACCTCTGCAACTGCAGCAAGCACAGCATGAATAAAAGTCACCTTATGCAGTAAGAAACTCATTAATATGAACTCATGGGCCAAGGGAGAAGGATAAATCCTGATAGGCAGAATAAGAGCTGCCAAAACCAGACAACAGGAAAGTTTTGTAGTGCAGAATAGCTCCTTCCACTAACCAGCCAAGGCAGCACCACACAGGAAATCAAATTCATTCACCTCCAAGTCAACTGAACAAATAAAGTAAGACTCATTTGTCTTCACACAAAAGAGTGACCTCTGAAGTAATGTTTGACAGAGCTTTTCAAAATTCCTCTGTAAATGAGAGTTATACTAAATCTAGTCCAGAACTAAGGATGGTTTTAAAGCCTTTCTGAACTGAGGAAGCAGCTGAGACTTGGTTACAGCAATTTGGGTGAGCACAAACAAAAGTCAGGCTGTTTCCAGCTCTGATTCATTTGGTTTCCTTTATAACAGACCTCTTGGACAGTTTGTTAACATGGAAAGGCTTGAAAAAGTTTTAAAACCATTTAACAGCATTATCCCCATAGTAAATGCTGCCTAACAAACATGGAATCGCTTTCATACTACTAAGCAGGTAAAAATCCAATAAGTTTATTTTGTTTTCTAAAACTGATCATTTAATAATAAATAGCCATCAGCAACCACATAAAAAATAGCTTAACCAGTTCTACACCTTTTGTAGAACCTGATGAAATTATTTAGAAGAATTTATTAAGTAGGAACTGCTAAAGTACTTTCCAACAAAGTCATCTATATTCAGACATCTCGTTTCCTGTAGCCTATTTGGTTTGTTTTACTTCTTTAGGCAGCTGTCAGTGCAGTGAACAAGAGCAGCTGTGGTTTCCTGTTAGTACTGGCCACTGGCATGCAAGTCACCACATCAGGAAAGGAAAGAGTGACGTGACCTACAGCATTACTTCAGCTACCAGGCAGCATCAGTCCAGTTGTACAAATACTACAACATTTGGAGTGTAAGCAACCTGAGTTCCAACACATGAGAAAACTGTTTATTCCATATTCTCAGTGGGATGAAGAAGCATCTCATTTTTCCTGTCTAGCAAACAATTACATTGCAGAAAATGGAGTCCTTAAAACCTGGATTTGCATGCTGGACACACTGCAAGACCTACCACTTAAATGAGAATATTCATGACTGTTCTGTAAAGGTTCCTAAAGTACAGCAGAGAAGCACTGCTAAGAAAAAGAATCACCACTCCTCAACTTGCAAGAGTTTGCAACCCCCAAAACAGAATTGATTAACTTCTACAATGATTAAATAGGTAAGCACCACAAGATTCAACAAGAAGTGTTATTTGTGGGTTCTCTCAATAAGGTGGAAAACCACCAAAAGTTGTAAAAGCATGTTTCAGTACCTCATGCTTCTTTTCTAGAAAAGCACTTTTCTTCACCCAGTGAAGAAGCACCTGCACTGCTATATAGTGACAACTACATCCAACAGCACCAAGCTGACTTGTGCTCTTACATGTGCTTTGAGGCGAGAGGAAAGTAGGATAAGCCTTTAAATAACTTCCTATTTTTATTAACAATGCTTTTGATTGTTAGAATTAGGGTATTAAGAGCATTGAATCTTGAATAGAAATACGACAGTCAAGTTTCTCACCAAGGTGTAGGAGTTTGCCTATAAAAAAAAGTAAGACTGATCTTGGATTTGCCCTCATGCAGCTGTATCAGGCCACAGTCATCCATCCACTCACGACTGGTATTTTCAAAGCAGTCCTCTCATGGCATTCACTCTGATGTGGTATTTCTACTTTGCAGGCAAAAGAGAACCCAGCACAGGAGGTATGAAAGGACTACTCTACTAGTCAAGGAACTGCTGGTTTGTACCAGCAGGTATCATTTGCATGCATGTGTCAGATTTACAGAGATAAACCTTGCATTTAGAGTCTGGCAGTTTTCACATTTGGGCTGGACCACTAAACAGGGATTGAGGTTTCATGCCAGAAGAGAATGAGCAGGCAAAGAAATCGAAGATATTTCTGACAGAAGGAACATCATCTAAATGTTATACTGTTAACTACAAATGTTTAGTAGAAATAAGAAGGTGCTGCTAAAGTGCATATAATTAAAATGTTTATTTAGACTCTTTTCTTTGAGTAATTCAGCTGCCTCCAAGTTTAGGGCATTTAAATCAAGATTTCAAAATTTGATTTACAGTATAAATTCTTCATTAGTTCATGGTTAAATCTGTAAATGCCCTTATAAACAAAGGCATACAGAAGTAATGCTAACGCAGTATTTTGGTATGAATGTACTGAAATACTCAGGAACAATTAAAGGAGGACAGCCTTTAAAAGACCTAAAAACTCCTCCATTTCCTACTTGAATCTTTGATCATTTGTCTAATCTGCATACAGAACAGTACTTAATATTCTCTAACCAGCATCTCTTATCCTTCAGTTTACATAAACCTCAAGAAATATAAGAATGAGCTTTCAAAGCACAATGCTCCTTGAAAGAACAAGAGACATGACAGAGCATCCCCACTTGCTAGCAATCACCTAGCAGTAAGTAAACACCATTTCTTATACACACATACACTCAAAAAAAAACCCCAAAAAGGCAGAATGGGTAACTTTGTTTTACCAAATTTTACTTTTCAGAAAGTCCAAAGTTAAAGGTCACAATTCTGCATGTGAAAAGATGTGGAAACTGTGCTCCTCCTTATGTCTTTGCAAGCCTTCCACTTGTCAACTCACCCCTTCTTTTAAAAGGGGGCCTTATGTCCTTTGCTGCTTCTTGATGGTGTGAATTACTTGCATTGGACACTGGGGTCCGCAGTGTGTGGGACACTCACATCAGCAAGTTTCCCTGTTTCATATGGAGTTTGGAGTTGTGTTTCATTGGACTTTGTGCTTTTATCCCTGTGGACTGTACTAAGATTGTAGTTCAAAAATCCCTTTTGGACAAAAGCTCAAGTTGGTGCATTTCAGGTGGATCAAATGTACTTTAAATGCAGAAATATCTTTACCACTCCTTTGCCATTAAAGTAGAAATGTTCTACTTCCTCACAGCTTTTCCACAGTAGGTTTCAAGCAATTGAGCTATGCTTATCATGCATGCCATATAATTTACTACAAATTCAGATCAGTCACCTGATAGCAGGTAAATTCCTAGAAAGCAGTAGAAGGTGAAATCCATTAATGATCTCTGTGCTTAAGAACGGAAAAGAAGTATCATTTGTGATTCCTTCCCTAAATTTGGAGGGGGTGGGGAGCAGCACAAGAAGTAAAGGACAAACTACTGAGACTTCCTATTTTCTTTAGCTGTCATTTTCAATTGCCTGTAAGTGCTCCAGTGTTTGCTTCAGTGTGAGAACAGACAGACATAACAGATGCCACCAAAAATCAAGAAATTCTGGTGAGAATTTAGAAATGTAGGTATCAGAACAGAGAGAGTCCAATCACACAATTGGTGGGCTTTGTTCATGTACAGTGCATTTTTTAATTATTTGTGTGCAAACATTAGTTCCATCCCTTACGAGCAATACTAATGTGAAATATTAGAAGCTATCATATATTATTTTATTACTTCATTTGCCACTGGACTGCATTTTGTTATGCAAGCAGAATCTTAAGATTAACACAGACTGTACAGCAAAGGACTTTTTGTAAGCAGCAGCAAAGGGTAACAACTGAAGCAGTGATACAACAGCAGAGTGAGAGCCATCAGTATTTTAAAAGAAATTATAGCAATGGCATAGAACAGTAGATTCACACGGCGTAAACTTCAGCCACGCCCAACTTCAACTACAACCAAGTCTGATGCTAATTCTTGCTTCAAGTAAACAACCAAAAGTTGAGTTAGCCTCTTTTGGGTAAGAATTTAGCATGTCACAGGATTCTCACTAGATGTTTGATTTTGGAATGTTAGGAATGACATTAACAGGACACACTATTTGTGCTGCAGAGAGAAATCCTCATGTCATATATATAAATATACACCAGCTGAACTTATTCTCACAAACACATTTACCTAAGAACACCCTTCCTAATCTAGTCTTGAAGTCAGAGAACTTAATTTATAAGAAATCACTTGCTTTCTGTAACTGTCATTATTTACCATAAAGCTGATGTATACTGAAAAAACAAAAAGTGTTTACAGAAGCTCTGGTTTGAGTCACAGACCTGAAATGGTTTCCAATACTCAAATGTCCACAAGATCAGAGCTCTTGAGTAAGTTATGCTGAAGGACATCTGTACTTGTTTTTCAAGGAAATGCCATCTATCCCAGACTAAAAGGGAGCCTGATTCCTCTGAGATCACGGCGGATCCCATGAGAACCCGGCTCTGCTCAGCTCCAGTGGGATTCACCCTCTCCGTCCCTCGGTATGTAGTTGGTCTCACCTACCTAGAGCTAGCTACTTCCAGAAAAATCACTTTTGCCTAACTATGTATCCAGCCAATAACTGGAAACACAGTTAACTTGTTATTTTTCTCTACGGATGTTTTCTGAGTGAGCACTAGGTTTTCGCGAAAACACCAAGGCTGGGTGTAAAGGGACAGTGGCTCCTCCAGCTCTCGACTCGAGCAGGCACTTCTAGCATGGTGCTCCCACGTTCCCCTACAAACACTATCGAGGTCTGAGTCACATCGAGTTAAAATTAGGCAGGGGTTCTCCTCGCCATGCCTAGGGCCAGACCGGCCCTAGGTGGGTGCGGCGAAGGCCCGACCGGCAGCCGCGACACCCGGCACCGGGGCTGGCGCGGGGGTCACCCGCGGGGCCGGGACGGCGGAGCGCTGAAAGGCTGCGGAGGAACCGCCCTGCTCCTGCCTTCCCTCGGGTATCGGATAGCACGGCTGGCACAGGGAGGCAGCCGCCTGCCCTTGCTGGCCGGGCGGGGAGCAGGCGCGGTGGGACGGGGGGGCTGGTCGGGGGCACGGCGGCCCGGCCCTCCGCGGGGAGGCGGCAGCTCTCACCTCCCTTGCAGGGCGTGCGGTGCTGGCTGTGCTGCGCCCGGTAGCCCTCGATCACCTCCCACTCGCCGTTGTCGCGCTTGATGGGGAAGGTGACGCTGAGCACATGGTTGCAGGGCTTGATGATGCGGAGGATGCCGCGGACGCGGTGGCGCCGATCCTCCATGCTCTCGCGGGTGCGCAGCCCCTCCACCAGCTTGTCCTCCACGATGCTGGCGCCGCGATCGAAGAACCCCTCCACCATCTTGAAGAAGTTGGGGTCGTCCTCCTTCTTCGCCGCCTCGCAGTAGTGCCGCCGCGGACACCGGCCCCCGCCCCATGTCTCCCGAAATGCCTGAAAGTT
>JANPWX010000054.1:3678854-3719253 GCA_024734555.1 Trochalopteron elliotii
CGCCGGCTGCCGCTGCCACGGCCCGCGGGGCCCTGCGCCCGCTGCGGCCCGGGGAGAGCCCGGGGCAGGTCGCCTCACGTGCCGCCCTTCAGCCGTGTGAAAAACGAGGCCTCTCTTAGCGCAAGTACAGTGGCAGTGAGGGTGTGCTCACACGCAGTGTTCGGTACTCCCAGGGAAAGGAGCCTGTGGGGAGAACCCAGCCTTTCCACGTGTGTTTAAGTGATGCCCTGCCGAGAGGGGACAGAGCTTCGAGTAAAGCTGTTAACATGGCTGCTTTCATAGAACCGTTAAGTCACTGAGGTTGGAAAAAACCTTCAGATTTATCTGCTTCGTTTGCTCCACTGTTTTTAATTTTGCTGCGTCTTGGTCTATTCAAGTCCATTTTTTTTTTTATGTAGCTCAGGCAGCATCTCTTAAGAATATTGCTTTAAACTGTGTAAGATCTTCTTTCAGAGCATGAACTATTGAACTAGCTTCATTTTAGGAGAATTAAGTGGCTTGTTCATTTTCTGTTGGTTTGGGCTGCTAATGGAAAATATAGCTGGGTTTTTTTCTTCTTAAGTTTGTGGGAGACCCATGCCCCTAAGCCAGGAATAACTAGGAAGTTGCTTTATCGCTGTGGGAATCTCTTAACCACTATGGGCTGTGTTACAAGGCTTGTGGGAAAGTAATTTAACTTCTCTACTTGTCAGCAGGAAGATTAGGCACAGATTCTTTAACTCACATAAACTCTTCAGGCTACTGATGCTCAATTTTTATCTTGATTTACTGTTGCTCTCTGTCCTGAGAATCTGAAGAAGTTCTTTTAAGGACCACTAATAAGGCTGGGTTTTGTCTGTAATGAGGATGGTTTATAATTATTGTCTAGTGAACAGAGATCCTTGATAGTGATACAGGGTAAAATAAAGCAAGAAAGGAGCTGGTTCTTAGACCAGTTTTTTCTTTGCATGTTCACACAGGGCTTCAGAAACAAGCATCCTGATTTGGTTTTCTGTCCATACTATAGGTGGTTTATGGAAAACTTCTGTTTGGGTGTTAATTTTCAGTTCATGGAACTGCAGTGTTCTCAGTGGTTGTATCAGCTTTGAGCTACTACTTGATTTCAGTCACCTGCATATTCTCATTAGCTAGAGCTCAATTTGTGTACAAGTTCTTAAATTCTGTAAATGCATAGGAGAGAAAGTAGTGAGAGGTGTTGTGGCAATTAGTCCTTACCAGGTAATTATTTCCACCTTGCTCTTTAGGTTGGAATATCATTGCACAAACACAAAGGTTAAATGAAGAATGTGTTTGCTCAAGCATGTAGACTTGGATCTTAAGGTTAATGTGCTTAGCTCCTCTCCTGCTTTCAGCTGTGTTGTCTCTGATTTAGGAGCACACTCAATTGTCAGCTGCTTGCAGTGTCAGGCTGTTTGTAGCACACTTTGTGGGTGTGTTTGAGGCTGAGCATGGGACATGACAATGTGAGAACCACGTGGATCTCTCCAGGGGCTCAGTCACTCAGTTGTATTTGAGGCAGTGGCAGTACCATACCTGCCCTCCTTTCTAAACGAGACTGGATTTCAGCAAAATATTTAACCAGCTGTGTGTTAACTGCTGAGAATAACTAAACCAGCATGTTAAATTTCTTAGTCTTTAAATATTGTAAGAGATAACTAGAGTGTTTTATTTTGCAAGTTTTTATGACTGAAATCGTGTGTACAGTTTAAAGATACTTTATTAAACTCAGCAGGCCTGTACTGTATTTCTGTTTGATTCAAGTCCTTTCTGGAGGCAGGATTATGACACTATCTGTGTCCCCCATTCCAGTATTCTTACATGCTCAGCAGTGAGCAGTTGAATCAAAATCAGTTTGCCAGAGGAAGTTAAAAATGGCATGCTTCAGAAGGAGTTCTAGCAGGCATGAAAACGGTAATTGCAATAATAAAAGAAAAACTGTATTTTCTTTACTCTCATGTTGCATGTGGGGTGCCATCAGAAAATTCACATTTGAGCAGCATCAGTAAAAAAAAAAATCACTGGGGTGCATTAAAAGATAACTTTTTGTCTTCACAACCAGAAGTTTCGCCAACGTTATTAATAGTTTTGTACAAAGTTTTGGTCTTTGGGCTGCATCTGAAGAGAGAGATAAGTAGAAAACCCTCAATACCTGTGTGCTAGGAACTGTCTCTATGATTCATGGGCTTCGCAGCAAGGTCATTTTCAACTGTGTGTCCGTGTCAGGGATCAGTTTCTATTTAAAATCTGTGAAGTATAACTGAGGGAGACAAACAACTTGATTTAATTTCTTCTAAGCTGCTTCTAAAACATATATAAATTTCAACAGATTATTTTTATTACAGGTAAGAGCAATAATAAACACTGTATTGTGCCTTCCTAAAGCAATTGACTGTTTAAAGGTGTATATTAGCAATTTCATAGCAGGTGGAGTATTTTGCTATGTGTCAGATTTTAAAATTTTATTGAGAAAAGGGATCTAAGACAAGAATCAAATACTTCCAAAGACAAAGAATCAAATGCTTTAATCCATTATACTGTTTGAAGTACTTGGGCTAAAACATTCCCAGGGTGTACTGGTGCTGAATTCCCTCAGAAACTAGAATAGCTATTCCCAATTTACATCCCAGTCTTTTTACCTGACCAGAGCAGATGAGAAGGAGCAGAGAAGCTGCAAATCAGGGATCCTCCAGGGCTCTGGATAACTGAGCCCTTCAATTCCAGGGAAACCCTGGGGTTGCCTCCAGTGCAGAGTTTGAGCCTTCATTAGATAGCACACTCGGGAGGAAAGTTGATCTGTACAGAGGACCAGTTCCTTTCTGTGGTAAACTGTCTTCTGGGAAGACAAATTGCTTGTGATGTAAACTGCAAAATGGAATTACAGTTGTCCCAGAAAATTTCATTTTAAGTTGTGAGCCATAGCACATGAAGCACTTGACAGTTCTTACCCTTTGCTTAAAGAACTGATTGAGATAAATTTCAAATAAAAATTGAAACAAGTTGTTTGCCTTTGAATTGCCTATATGAGCAATGTTTATGTTTCCCTTCCCCATTTCACCAGAAATTACGAAAAAAGCCTCTTTTTCTTGGGCTTAAATGTTATGCTGTACTGCTTTGTGTAGACCTTGGTAGGTGTAACTAAATAGGTGAGAGATGGGGTTATTTTCTTACCCCAAAGTGCTGCAGAAGGTGTTCAGCCTGAGTCAACAGCTCTCTGGACAGTTGCATAACAGTTTCTGGGTGAATCTGACAGGAGTGTTAACTGTAGTCCTATTCACACACCTCTTGGCTAAAATCCTGTGTGTGTTAAAGGGAGATAATGCAGGTGAGCTTGAGATCTCAAGCTTATGGGTTTTATGAGTTCTCAAGTTTATGGGTTTTATTTTCTGCGTTCTCAATGCCTTAAAAGTAGAAATTTCATGTCTAATTGGTTTTGGCATAGGATGTGAAAATGGAGATGGCAGTTTCTTTATCTGCATTCAGTCTTCAGAGTAATGGGAGGTAATGTTGGCACAGCATTTGTTCTTTCAAATACCTATTTTTTAATGAAACAAATATACGACAGATTAAAGAGTCTAAGAAATAATTAATGTGGTCTGATCTTAATTTTAATTCCAAATTTGTGAATAAACTGTTGTACTCTAAGTGCCATATTTCTTGATTATATTTTTCCCTTTTTTTGCCAAGGATGTAACAGGAATGAGCCAGGATGTGTGGAACAGTTGTCTGGCTTCAGTGCTGCTGGAGGGCTGTCCCTGTGAGATGCTGTTACAGGCAGAACATGGATTAGGTGAATCCCAGAAGATTCCCTTAATTTGTGACTGGCTATATGAGCACTTTTACCAAATGAGCACTTGACTAGAAATCTTCATATCAGTCATCTAATTACAACCCACCAGAGACCAAAACCTTTTTACTGATAGCAGAAGATACCAATACTGAGATCTATTGGTTTTGAGCCTTTCCTCTAGAAATAACTTCAGCTGTGTTGAGCCATAGCAGATCTGGAGAGCAGATTTGTAGGTTTTTTCTTTTACTCCTTTTGCCTTGATAAAAAAGAACCTGAATTTGGTGGTTTTCCAGGCAGGCTGCAGAAGTTAATTTGCACATGCTGCAAATTTGAGATGTGCTTTCTGCAACGTTGCAAAATTGGAAAAGAGGTGTTCAGATTATTTCCTGTTGAGATAAAGGCTTTAAACCTTTCAATACTTTGTCTTATTAATGAGATGCTTAGGTACCTGTGGTCTGACTATTTAATGTTTTTATGTATTACTTTGCATTAAATTGAAGTTTTTCCTGACTACTGAGTTCAAGTAATAAGCTGCTATCTTTTACTTCATCTGTAAATAGTAAAGTTTTTGCTTGTCTATACCACTGTAAAAGTAGGGAGTGAAACTCATAATTGTGCAAGTAAAGTAGGAAGTTCTAGGTTTAGCTTAGTAGAGACTAGGCTAAAGTGAGTCTTGCTTTTTTTACTTGAGGCATTGCTAAAAAGTAATCTGTAGCTAAGCAAATGAATATTTGAATTTATTATTTAATCAAACATAAGATTTCTTTTTTTTACTTTTCCAGAACTTCTGCAGATATAAAATATATATATATATGAAATAAGATAACATTTCAAAATTCTGGTCATAGATCTATTAGCCCATTATTTAGGATGTGAATTTGACAGGGATTCCTACTTTGTGAGTGAAGGGTACTTGGGAAGACCCTCATAAGTGGTTCAGAGCAATTTTCTGAGCTTTTAATTTGTTAATAATTCTGCTGCAGAAATCAAAATATTGAATAAATTCTGGTAACTACTTCATGAGTAAATATTTTTAATTCCCATGAAAAGTGGTTGTGCTTATGTTTATTGGCTTTAAAGATCTTCTGTCTCCATCTGTTTATATAGTTGCTGTGCATGATGAGTGATGTTGCCAACTGGTTACTTCAGCTCTGTGACAGAGCAGATATAAAAAGCTCTTCATGTATACAGGAGCTGATGCCCTCATCACTTGGTCAGGCAGTCTATAGATACCCAGAAATTCTCAGTGCCATGTTTCAGTACTGTTACTATCAATATATTGATCATGAGTATTGCCAGATAATCTAACATAAATGTTAAATATACTTTTTAATAACACTTAGCCCTGTAACACCACTTCTGGTTTTCAGATGGGTGGAACAAAAAGTAATTCTCTCTGGTGGCTGTGGGTCTGACCCAAAGCTTGCTGAAGTCAGTAACAAATTAATCTGATTTCAGTGACCTTTCCATCAACGTGGCCATTCATGATAGAGGCTTTTGTAGGTCAGTGTAAAGGCTTCTCCTTTCTCAGTTGCTGTATCTGTGAGAATCTGAGTAAGCAGCTGGTTTGTGTCACTGTGGCATAGTCTTTAGCTTTTGAGTGGTATTTCCTCATTTCTAATTTAAAAGACAAAAGAAGGCATTATATGGTTACCCAATCCTGAAATATTTCTGATTCCCATCTTGCTGTTAAGTGTTTTTGAAATTAACTGATGAAAAAGCTAGTAATGGGAAAGCTGATAGATAGACAGGCATAAATCTTCCACAGATGCACTGTGAGCATGCCAACTTCGTTCTCTTAAATAAGGTTGGGAGGAAAACAAAGTACTTTAGTCAGCTTATTTCCGGGAAATTATGTTTTTTAGAAAATTCCTGTTTACTTCAGTGAAGATAGCAAATAGCATATAGTAGAAAGTGGTTTGCCAGAGCTGACATAAGAATTGTTTACAATTTACAATTGAAATGGATCTTTTTTGCAACTCTTGGTGTCCTTGGCTGTCTGACTGAAAATTATATCTGAGATCTTTCCAGCCTGCTGTCACAGCATCAGAGGCTGCAAACCAGTTTTTTCTTGGTTTAATACTCAATTGACCATCAGAAGTTGTTGACATAAACGTAGTGTGTATTGTTTAAATAACAAACATTAAAGCTCTTACCAACTAGAGAATACTAGTCTCCTGTAGTGCTCTTGTTTGCCTTTCTATTAACAAAATCAACTTTAGCCTTTTTCACTTTGGAAGGGTCGTTATGGAAATCAACAATGTTGAAATATGTTTGAATGCTTAAATCTTCTGTGAAATATGTTGGTGGGTGAAGCCCAGATACAAAGCATTAAGAATTGCCATTCAAGTTTGTTGGTGTAATTGAAATTAGTGTTATCAGAAAACTCCAGGAGTACATTGGCTGGTATTTTTCAACATATTATGGATTTTCTGGTTATGCTGGATGCAAAAATATATGTGTGATATATTTTCTTGGTCATTTTTCACAGACCTCAGGATTGTTCATGGTGGGTGTAGAGATCCAGCACAAAATCACTGTAGTATAGCTCATCCCAGTGGAATCTCAGAATGAGAAAATAGGTCAGAAAAGGAAATATTTCTGTTTTAATTAAATTGTCCTTTCTTGAGCACACTTGAACATTTTTGAAAACACTCTATCAAGTTTTTCTTGATTATTATTTATTGTCTAATCTTGTCAATGTTGGCAAGATAATGTCTAACTTACCTGTTCTACTTCATCTCTTCTGTTTTTTTTTTTTTTTCCTTTGAAAGCCAGTAGGTTGAAATTAAGCTTATTTTGAAGGACTAGAAAGGTAGGGTCTCTGCATATCATTAGTGAGAGATTTTCTGGTTTCATAAGGAGTGCTATATTGTGGTCTTCTGACTAAAGGAGTTAAATCACCATGAAATTTGTAAAAGCTTATCCTGGTTTCTTTCATCTTATCAGTTTTCACATAAGCCTCCTGTTTTTCTTTCATCTTATCAAAGAAGCCTTGTGTTTTTCTTTAGATTAGTAAAGGAACACTAAATGGCAATCTGAATAATGTATGCTTTTAGACTCTTCAGTTTATCATTAGAGATCAGCTTTCTTGAACAGAGGATGCTCTATGTTCACCTCAGGTTTTGAGGCTGCATTATCACTGTGGCATTTACATCAATATAACATTGGGCTACCTAAGCAGAAATTGAGCTTCTTCCTCATGTGACCAAAAACCTCAAAGTAATAGATGAATAGGTGAAGGATGGAATTAGAAGCCACTCAACTGTTCTGTTCTCCCTAAATACTTTACCCCCACCTACACTGAACTCATGCATGTAGTGCAAGTCCATTAAGGTTACTCAGTTTTAGGTGCAATTTATTCTTGTTTATTAGATGGCTAATTCAGTGAAGGTTATGTAAGTTAAAGAAGTTAATGGGCCTGTTAACTAAAAGGAAAAAAAAAACCCTGTTATGTGACGAAACACTCACCTTTTTACTCCCAGAGTGAGTCCTAAAGTCACAATAGAATATAGGGCACTCCCTCAGGACTTAAGGTAATTCTTAACATTTTGAAAACTAAGGCTTGATTGTGTGGGTGTGTTCTGCACAATATAAGGTAGAAGAGAACTTCCTTCAAATAGTATGTGAGGTTCAGGAACTAAACAAAAAAACCCAATAGTTGAATAAGATGCTCTCTGTTAATCCTGACTTGAATCATTTGATTATTTTGTGCTAAACCAGCACCTGAGACCTCAAGACCCACCTTCCTTACACAAGGAAGAAATAAAAGCAGAGGAGGACAATAAATCTTGTATTGCAGGAAGAGAGAATTATAGATATAGAAATCATATAACCAGGATGCTGACTGTTAAAATCTCAAGAGGTAGGATGAAAAGCTGAGGTGAAAAGGGTAGTTTTGTATCTTATCAAAAAGGCGAAGGATTATGCACTGGGGAATGGCAGTGCAATGTTTAAGGTATGAGTGTGTAAAATTCACTCAGTTCTACACTTGGTTCAATGTACTGTGCAAGCAAAAGTAAGTTACTTAGCCTTTCATTGCCTCAGTTCCTATTAAAAATCTGGATGATAATTTATTTCCAACTTTTTAAAAATATGAGGAGGACAAATATATTAAGTATCTCTTGGAACTGAGCTGGTTATACAAACTTGTAAGGTCCTCATATCTCAACAAATATAGGCCAGAAATTATGGAGTGTGGGCAGTATGTATTCTTAAGGAGAAACTCCTGGAATTTGCTTTTCTATTAAACTCATACAGTTTCTTTCCTATCAGACTTGATTTTCTTCAAGAAAGAGGAAAGTCTTGAGTTATTTTCAAAAGTGTTAAGTAAAATACTTCTTGCCTTGAATCCTTTTGCAAAGCATATTCAATTTACTCATTCCTAAGAACAGAAATAATAAGGTCTAATGGAACTGCACTTCATTAATTTTGTGTCGAAGATGATGAAAAATAGAAGTTATGTAGGCTTTTGCAGGTTGTGTTGGATTAAAAGAATCCATAGAAATTGGTGATAAAGGAATGAGCAGAAGTTCTCTTGGAATAATAAATACTATCCATAGTTTCATCCATAAGCTACTTTAATGGATCAGTTTGGATAAAAGGAATGGTTGTCAAATACATTATGTTTATGTTTTGCCAGCAGATTTTATTTCAATTATTTTCATACTATATGCTTAATATGTCTGAAAAGTAGTCAGTCTTTCAGCAAGTCTTCATCCAGCAAACTGGATGATGGCAGGTGAAGTGTAGGTAATATAATTTGACCTGTGGCTGTATTTGGTTAGAAAAATTTCTGAAATGCCAAGTAAGGTGGAATTACTCAACAAGCAAAGAAAATAAACGCTGGGGTTGGCATGAGTTCTTTGGGAACGTGCCAATGTAGATATGATTGTGTTTTTTTGCTGAGAAGGTCAAATCAACTTGTTTAAAACAGTGTAGTTTCTTGAACTTAGACTTGTTTGTTTTTTTCTGTTTTCCCACCCTAGGTCGTAAAAGAGCATGAAATTGAGATGAGATGGAGGAAGGTGACTTTATTAGCTCTGTAACTTCATGGATTGCTAATTCTAATGGACCTGTTGGGAATACAGACTTTGCAGCTGAGCTGTTCCCTGGCCCTCCTGTGTCCAGCAATGGAGCCCCAGGAGGCAGAGCTCTGACTCCTCAGGCCTAAGACTTCCATTCCTGCAGTCAGCTCAAACCCCTCACTGCATCAATGCTTGTAAAGCAGTCCTAATCCTAAAGATCAGTGGCAAGCTTTCTGCCAATTGTTCTGCTCTTGACATCTAGTTCCTGAGCTGTCCCTCTTTAATTTTTAGAATAATGGGATAGAACTACTCTTGAAGTATCATGAGTGCTCTTATTAATGTGAAGTGTGGTGGCAAATTTCTGTCATGGAGCCTGGAACTAGACTGGAAAGTCAATGTAATGCAGAAAAGCCAAGGTAACTTTTACATTGGAACACTTCAGTCCCCACTAAACTGTATTCTGATTTATATAAGGTGAGCTGTTGAGAATTTGAAATAATAGGGTTTGACCTATTTGGGTAAAGTTTCCCCACATCTTTCTAAAATACTGATGTTGGCTGCAAAAGTGAAATTTTCTTTTTCGAAAGGTAAGTGTGAGTCCAAACATTTTTTAAGGGGCTTTAATTTTTTTGATATTTATAGTCTTAAGGAGCTGGGCTCTGTTTGGAGAGGAAAAACTTTGCCTGACACCACCATTCTATCCAGCAGTACAGTGTTAGTGGCTTTGCAGTGCTCAGCAGTGGAAAATGCTGCTGATGGACAGCTTCCTTCTCCATGTGTGCATGCTCCAAGGAAAGCTGAGATGCCCACTAAACAGTTTGTCACTTCAGAGCTGCCTGGAGAAGGGAACTGCACAGAATAGCTTCCAGGATCACAGCTTTATCCTTTAAACTTACTTGGATATAAAATGTAAGTGCTTGTTTTTTAAACTCTGTGTTTCCCAAGTTAAAGGGGTAAGATAACCATAGGTAAAGGGACTTGACAGCTGGTTCACATTTTGGGATTGCAGTCTTCCTTGAGAGCTGGTAAAGTAAAACTCACTTGTTTGCCATATGCAGAAAGAAGCTACAAGTAAGACCGTAATGTATGAAGGAATTAAAAACTATACAGTATGATTGCACAGTTCTTAATTCTTATTGTGTTACCTCTTCCCTCTTCTGTATTTGCCTTTTTTAATGAGGAATGCAATTTAAGTGGACATTATTTTGGATGGGTTTTTTTTCAGCTTCATCAAACCAAATTCTTGCACTTGCTCATTTTGTGAAGCTTTCCATCCATACCCATCACTTACTAATTTTTCCTCTCACTGTGATCAGACTATTCAGTTTTCTGCATGGTTTTTGTGTTGGCAGCTGAAGTTCATAATATATTGTTTATATATTGTAATGTCATAAGGTTCCTGTTGAGAGAAGTACGTTACTATTTTGATTCTCACTTGTCTCTGAATACCTTGTATTTACTGAATGAATGCTATCTTTATTTTTGAAAAGATGCCTTCAATTATTTTTTAATCTGGTTTCCATTGTATAAACTAAATCTCCATTTGCTGCTCTTTAGATTTGTGCTGACAAATATGATGTCTTAGTGGTTTAGTTTTACGTCTTTTATTTTTTCTTTCAAATTTTTCTTGTGCTCCAGTGTTTCATAATGTTTAACATGAAATGTTGCCATACCTCACTTAATGTTTTTTATGAGCACGTGGCTCCTAAACTGACACTCATTTAGATGGTATGTTACTTTTATCTGCAAGATAAAGTTTTTGTATAAAATGTAATGTCATCATTGGTATAGTTCTTGGAATGCACTGTCAGGTAACTCAGAACATTAGCCAAGACAGAACAAACTGTACTGCTTTTTGAATTCCTGTATCTCTAGCCTGTTGTAAAGGTTACTAATCTCTGGAGAAAGATAATGGATCACATGTTTAGTGTAATAGCTTTTTGAGTTTTTCTGCTTTATCTGCTAATTTTAAAATCTTTTAAAGCAAGCTCATATAAACAGATTTAATGTGAAATTTATTGGAAGGGAAACCAATATGTATTTACTAATTTCCTGTCACGTGCTCAATACTGCAGTAGCTGTTTATTTATATTCCATGTGCTTCCTAACACAAGGAAGTTAAACCTGGAATTACTCAGTCATTAGCTGGATACATGGAGTACTTAGATGTGGAATGGATTGCAAATTCCTTGTTTTTCTTCACCTCTAAGTTTTGTCTTTCATGTTTTTACAGAATGTAAAATTCAGGGGAAGGGGTGTGTAGCACTAAAGCACCACAAGTCACACAGAGCAGTAACTGTCTTTCTGTAAATTATGTCACTTGACATGGAATAAGGGTGGGTTACAAAACACTCTTCAGAGCTTCTTTAGTACCAAACTCATTTGTGTGTTGGGCCATTAAACAGAACTCTTGTTGAAAAGATAGATTTATAACATTGCCACTGCCACTTCTGTTCTATGTGAAAATTTCCTGCTAGTGTTTTTTAAAATATGTTTTGAAAACTATTGTTGTTTTAGCTTTGAATAGCAGCTCACAAGGTTTTCTGGATAAAGAATATGCTGATAGCCAATATTGGCCTTGTGTGTATCAGTCCTATTGTTTCTATTCCAGTGAAAATCAAGTATAGAACTTGCAACACCTGGCAGACAGAAAAGAAATAACATTTGTAAACAGGATTACAGTTCCAATACACAAGGTGTTAAACTGTGAGGTGACCATTTCTTTAATCTCTACTCTCTTTGCATTATATTGCAGAAAGAAGCAATTTATAGTTTTACTTCGGATTGGAACTGCTTCTGTGGGAGGACAAATGAATAAACAGATAAATCTCTTAAGTTTCCATCCTTAACTCTTCATACTTCAGGGGCTTTGGAAGTTAACTTAAAATGGCAGGGGTAGTACTATGTAGTACTGCAAGTAATAAAAATATTTATAAAAGTTACTGAATCAAAGGCAGCTGAGTGAAGGTACACAGCAGTAATAGCACCATACAGATAATAATTGAGGTATTGCCTTGAACAAAAACAATGAAGAAAATTATGTGCTTTGACTGAGAACAAAGGTACAAGAAGGTTTTTATCAGTGGTTATACTGCTGTGCCCTGCTGCTACACACTATGACTTGGAACAGTAGAGGGAGACCCAGGATGGCTTGTTATATCATACCTTGAGTTTTTGATTTTGCTTGAGGTGTTTTCAGAAAAAGGGTACAGGCCAAATCAGTGTTTCTGGCATTTAATTAATACACTTCATTCACATTTTGTTCAGTTGTGTTGATTTCCTTTACCTTTTGGGGGACAGCAGGATAGAAATTGTGATCTACAATTTTTTGAACTATAATCAAATCAATCAAATTATTTTTAATATATAGTCAATAGGGCAGCAATGCACTAAGTCTGAGAGAAAAGCTACCCCTGAAATAAAGAAATTTGCATCTAAAAGGCACCTTTGGCTCAGTCAGCTCTGTTGATAGTTACTCAGTGTCACCTGTTCCCTGTTAAAGCTTAACCACTTTGCTAAACCAACATCCATCTAAACCATTGAAATGTAAAGGCTTATATATTAAAAAGCTAATGCTAATTTTCTTTATTTATCATATCTTAATTTTTTCCTAAGTAAATGCCAAAAGACTTGAAAACTTTGTTTCTGTTTCCATAAGATTCATTGTAGTTCTTACTCAGTTAAAAGAATCTGTATTTTTTTGTGTTGGTTTCCTGCAGTGCCCTAGTAAATTAACAACTTTACTACTTAGCTGGAATAGCCATGAAAGAGTGTTTGACGTTCATGCAGTTCTGCAAAGGAGTTGGTAGGTGTGTTCCTTCTGTGGCCACAACAAGGAGCAAGTGTGGGCAGTGAACCATCAGTGGTCTTTGTAATGCTGTTCAGTGTGCAGAGACAGTTTGGCCCAAGTCTGAAGGTTATGTTTCCTCAAGGAGCTTTATCTCTTAAAAAATCTTAAACCTCTCCACTTATAGATAGAAGAGCAAATCCTTTTCACTTACAGCTGAAGTATATTCTTGGGGTGTGTGCAAAAGGGAAATATTAAAATAACCTTGAAAATCCTTTGCTTTTCCAAGAACTGAGATTCTAGATTTGGATATAAAAGTCAGTACTGTCACGTAGTTAACATCTCTCAAGAGTTTTGTTTAAGTTACAATGCTCACATCCAAAGTATATGTTTGAACTTTTCTTTTGAGACACTGGATCTATAGAAATGTGTAAAGCCAGCTTTCATCTTCTGAGATGTGAAAGTACTGAGTAGAATAGCTATTGATTGGATTGGATTGCCAGCTCCTTTGAACATCACAGAAATACACTAATGATACCACATAAAGGATGTAGCTGCACACTAGAGGAACAGATAAAATGTGCACAATGTGGCTTGGGGTGGGGAGGGAATAGATAGGTCTGGCACCATAGGTTCAGTCCTGACAAAAAGTACTTGCTGCCATTTATGTTTGCAGGAGGGTTAAATGTTTGGTCTTCTGGAGGGATCCTATATGAACAGTGATGAAATAAATGAACTTATGATTGAGCTGTTGGTCTTGTTGCCTCGTGCCACCTGGCTTCTTGTGGAACTCCATGCGTAGCTTGTAGTTTGGAACAGCTTTGGAACATGATTTGATCTTGTAGCACTAGAAGTCATAGTGCTCCAATATGACTTCTTGGAGAGAGTGACTGATTTTTTCAGTTGACATGCAGTGAACTTGAATTGTTTAGTGATGCTGACAGTTGAGCAGTATCCCACTTGTCTTAAAGGCAAAAGGAAGTGCAGCTTCTGTTAAGGTCTATTGCAAACATAACCACTTGTGGTGGAGAGCGAAAGACATTTTCCTGGCACTAGTAGGTTACTTACATGGTAATAAAATAGATTATTTACATGGTCAACTTAAGAATTACACCTTTTCAACACCATGTCTTCCACTGAACAAAAACAAAAGGACAGTCTTACCTATCTATGGCTGTTGTCCAAAACAGTGACAATATCCCATTTTTGAATGTGAACATGCAGTCAGCATCCAGGTTTTCATTATAAAACTTCATCTCTTTTGAGTAAGGCTTTTGTTAAGATGAGAAAATAATACTGGTGGCTTTGTATTTTAAAAATTTCTTTTATATATATATATATCTTCTGGTCCTAATAAGTCAAATCTACCAGCAGTTAACTAGATGGAAATCAGGCTGGATGGAAATCAGACTAGATGGAAATTATGATGTTTCTTTGACCAGCTACCTTGCTTTTGTCTTAGGTCCTGTATTGTTCTATCCACCTCTGTTTATCAGGTTTCAGTCCCAACATAGATTTTCTTTGGTAATGATACCTGTGGAAAATTTTCTGCAAACTACATAGTTTTTCTTTAAAAAGCCACAATGATGGCATTCTAATATTGTGAAGTATTTTAATATGCTGAAATAGATGGAACAGTATCTTTGTTGACAGAAGGTGTAGCAATTTAGTTGTTTAAATAGTTCTCAAAAATAAGGGTTTGGGGAATGAGTGTTCTTCAACAAAACGTGCATGGCACGTTTGTGTATCTTTGACCTTTTACCTTTATCTTTCTTTTCTACTCAAAAGGTCAGTGTTCTGTAGAACTTTTAACTTCTTTTGTTTGTAGCAGCCCCTGGATGCTCATATCTCCTTAATTATATGTTTTTGTGTATTGCAAAACAGAAATCAATAAATAGCCTTTACTTAAGGGGCCATCTCGAAAGGCACAAGGGTAGTGAGGAAAGAATTATCAAATTAATCACAAAAGCCTACTACCTTTACGCCAATTTTCAAACACAACAAAGACCATCTCAGTGGATGAATTGAAAGTGTATTATCAGTTTTCAGATTTTTGCATCATTTGTTTCCAAAAATAATAATGGTAAACTGAAATGGCTGCTGCAAATGCTCAGTAGATGCATTTGTATGATCCAAGCTTGGATTTGCAGAAGAAATGTCTTTGTTTCAGATTCAGGGAAGTATTTTCCTTCTAGAGCACAGCTTTAGAAACCTTCTTGCTTGCCTTCTTTTTGTATATTAATAGTTAAGTAATAGTTGTGAAGAACAACTTGCCTCTTCTTATTCAGTATTCTGATTTAACATTTTTTACAGGCTATGGAACTGCTTAGAATATTGATTTCTGGTTGAAATTATTTCCCTGTTGCTGCAGGAGTATTTAGGAAGGTTTCTATTGTAATACCTAAACCGTAGGTGTTCCTTATTCTAAAAATCATCTTGTTACTGAAAGTGCTCCAAATAAGGAAAAAAAATGGATACCTCATGTTTTATGGCTACGTGTTGCTGAATACAGGTTTTGTGTACTTGTAAACCAGCTGTACCTACCTTGACTCCAAATGGTATTGAAGTCCTCTGGTAACAGCCAGTGAGAAGAACTAAATACTGAATGGATTAGTATTGCTGCTATTTAACCTCAATAGTAAGTACTAATAGAAATTATTTTATGGTCAGTAATAACCTAAGTGCCTCATTTAGAGGTTACTTTATACTAATTACCAATACTGCTGTGGGCAAATGGAGGCTTGTGATTTTAATCAGTTTTGATGTCAACTAGCAGGGTTTTTGCTGTACCACAGGTCTGGTTGACAGCAGCCTCTGTGCACAGTGTTCTCTGTGCTAACATGGTGTTATTATGTGAGCCAAATAACCATCCTGGTGTAGAATTGCATTTGGTTAAACAGGTCAGTTTTGGACAGGACTCCAGTCTTTGCCTGAAACCTTGTATTACAATTCAGATAAAAGGGGTTTGGTGGTTGTAACAATCACCAACCAATGGATGGCAGAAATAAGACCTGTCCCATTCATTCCCCAGTTGCCCATGTGTACGTGTATGTTCTCCCACATCTGTGTTCCCTTGACTTCTTGTTAGTACCCACCAGCCTTGGCTAATGCAATCCACGTAAATCTCCTTGAGCTGCCGGTCACATACATGTGTAATCTTCTTTTAAACCCACATGATACACCCCTCACTCTTATGTAGAGTGAGTGTGCTTCAGCTGCAAGTTGCTTAGCTTGATTTCTTCTGTCAGCTTTTATTTTCCATTGTGTTCCTCTTATATGTGTTTGGACCAAGCTTATTGATTTAGTAGATAGGTGCTGTCGTTGGTATATTGATTCACTTGCAGTGCCAGCAGGAGTTGTTGGCAGAAGGATCACCCTTCTTTTTCTTGCACAAGTTGCAAACAAAGTGTAATGTGTTCATCGCTTCATCCCAGAGTTGTTTCAGTTTCTAAGTGTATGAAACTGTTACTACATTGCTTGCTGTTTCTTCTTTCAGAGTTACAGCTGCAGTACCTGGCTTTTTAGAAATATCATGCTTAATTTTGGAGGGAGATTTGAGCAGCATAGTGAAAGTGCCAGAAGAGTCTCCTGTGATGTAATCAGAATTCTGCATCAAGAAGTTTTTCTGGTTTTCCTTTGATTGGCAACTGTTTTAGTAGATTTTCTACTCCACAATCACACGGGTTGAGTTGTTGAAAAAAGAAAATCCCTGCCAAACAACCCTACAGCTTGAATTGAACTGAAACTAAATACTCTGAAGATGGCTATGAATAATTCAGTTTCCTCTGTTGTAAGGTAGATGAATCAATCCTTTAATTTTTAACACTACATGTAGGAGTAGTATGAAATCAAGTATGTGAATAAGGGAGGGTAAAGTTCACAATAGAAGTTAAAATTTAGAATTTAAGAAATATCCTTAAATACTTACTGGGACAACTTTTCAGCAGGTAAAGGACAATATAATGTTTTCTTGCATATTTTAGGGATCAAGTCATTAACCACTTAGCATTTAGGATGTTCATCATCAGGCTGCAGCAAATCAAAGTAGGAAGTTAAAAGAATACATTGTTTATCTCCTAAAACTGTAGGGTTTCTAGAGAGGAAAGAACACTTTTGCATTATAGTGCTATAGTCCTTTGTCTTCTAATGCATTGCTGTCTTTTATTTCTGTAATTTTATTTGTAGCTTGAAACTTTGTAGTATGTAACAGACATAAAGAAACTCTTACCTGGAGGTTGAATTAGTGGGGTTTACTTTCACTGTACAGGGTTTAAGTGAGACTTGATGAGACTATTTGGGTGTAACTTCTCAAAACAGAGATTTAGGTATGTGGCTACTGTGAATATTCAGGAATGATAGAAAGCTGAAGCTGTATCACCCTCTTAAATTATCTTGGTGTAATGCTTAATGATTATCATGGTGAGTGAATACTATTAATGAGTAGAAAAATATGGAATAAAATTAATGAGTATTTCTAGGGTGTTTTAGGGTATTTTAAAGTCATGTATGTAGCATCAGAACATTTCTAGAGTAACTATGGGAAGAGGATTTTTAAAGCTGTTTTAAATTTTGTTCTGTGTGCAGCAAATCACTAAAGATTAGCAATCTGTTAATGACAGTTCATTTTAAAAAAACCTTAAATTTAGAATTCCTGTCTTACTGTTTTGATTGGAGGAAATACACTATGTAGCATAATATATTTCTGTGTATTAAACTTCAGTTGCAGTGTCTTGCAAATGTAGAACTTGCTGATGTAGTTATTGTTTTTTAATAGATCATTGACCCGTCAATCAGACTCTGACCATTTCAGAGATAAAAAGCTTGGCTTTCATTGGCTGTTAGGAAAACAGCACCTTTCCACAAATTAGGAAATGGTGTAATAATTAACAGGTATAATGGATATGTGCATTTGGGTTTCAGTTGTATCTTCATGAGTTTTAGCTCCTGTTATCTTTGGTGTAGTTAGTTAACCCACTGTCTGCCCACAGATAATTTAACTGCATTACAAAATGGATTTTTTGTGGCAGTAGAAATTCACCAAAATGATTTATAGTTTTTTTGCTCACCTTTTAAAACCTGTAGTGAAATATTCTTTTGGACTTTTATTTATAACAAGGTGCAGAACTTCACTAACAAAACTCATTAAGTGAGTAATAATTCTGTTCTAAAGCAGCAAAGCAAAGGTTCTTTAAACAGTTTTGCATACAGACAATTTAGGTAAACTTTTTTTCTTTTTCTGATTTATAGACTTAAATGATTTTAGGTACGGATGATTCCTAGTACAGGAAGGAGTTGGACATCTTTGACCCAAAAAGTCACTTGGAAATTGCCAAAGCAGGTAATTTAGTAGTGGACCTATTACATGAATCAGAGACTTGGCATAGGTCACTTACAATTTCTAAGGTGATTTATGTGTTGAAAATATAAACTATATTTTAATTGCTAACATTCATTAAATAACATCAAGATTCAATTCTTTTGGTGTGATTATAGAATTATAGAACAGCTCAGGTTGGAAAGGTTCTTAAAAATCATCAAGTTCCAAACCCCCTGCCATGGGCAAGTTTCACTAGACCAGGTTGCTCAAGGCCTCATCCAACCTGGGTTTGAATGTACTGGCACTGCAAAATGTGAGTCAGGAGAGCAAATCCTGAGTTTGGAGAAGTTACAGAACTGGAAGTTTAAGGAAAACTTTCTGAATTTTTGTGTAACTTACAAACCTTTAAGCATGTCAAAAAGCAGAAGAGATGTGATACTTAAAATGAGGGGCTGATAAATTACCATATAACTGGACATTTACCAGGTTCATTTGAACTGATAGTAACATTTTCTGTTTGTCACAGATCTGTTACCAAGATTTTTACATCATGTATATTAGGCAGCCCCTTATCTGCAAAACTTATTAGCATCACTTCTTTAGGGATTCAACCTCACTACTGTCACTTTGCTTTGTCTTTCCCTTACCTGATCCACTACTTTAGTGTTGATTGTAAATTCTGTTCTTCTAGTTATTTGTATATTACCATTCTTTATATAACTCAAAGCTTTCACAGCTTTGGATATTGTCCGTTAAAAGTTACCATTTTCTGCGACCGAATTTAAATGTACAACTGCAGAAGTTTGCACACTCCAATGTTTTAAGTGGTATTTATTTTGGTATGAGCATAAAAGTGAGCAATACCAGTCACTGGGTTTTGTAGCTTCTTGGTCTTTCGCCCTGTCTAATTTTAGTGATTGTATATTGCTTTTCCAGTGACAGCAATGATACACCAGAGATCAGTATTCCAGGATGTTTATGGTTTCTCCATGTTACAATGAGACTCATGAATGTGCAGATTTATCGACCCCTAGTGGGGTTGTTAGGAAAATGGTTGCTAATTTAATTAGTGCTAAATGAAAAATTTGCATATTTTTCAATGCTGCATTTGTTTTAATGGTCTTTTCTTTCTATTTACAGCTGGATTAGCTCTCAGATTGTTTCTGGTGTTCTCTACATCTGCAGAATTGCCTATTGAAGCAACTTCTATTAGCAACAGCACTCCCAAAATAAGTAGCTGTAATCAGCATTTTAATGAACAGTTATAGCTGTTTCTGCATATTTTAAAATTATAACTATACAGGAGAAATTTTAAAAAACAAAAGGTCTTCTTTTTGTGTGCTGTGTAAGTGGGCTTACTTTTAATTAGCTAGAAAAGCTAGTAATTTCTTGAGTAGTTTGGTGCTACATAAATGAAGTAAAGCAAATCCTAAATCGCCTGCTCAAGCTTTACTGACCACTTAGTGATTATTAAATAATTATGATTTATCAGTAGTAGCCTGAAACAGTAGTTTCAGCATGTAAAATATTGCATTTCTAGCAAACTTTAATTTTAAATAGCTCTAGTGTTTTATTCATTTAGTTGAAACTAATTTTCTGGAAGATGAAACGATTTCCTAACTGTGCTGTCAAGATTTCTTACGTTTATTTCAAATGAGTTAAACTCAAATACTGAATAATGAAGTCACATTTGACTGTTTAATTACCAATAATAAATGAAGACAAATAGGTCAATAATTAATTTTAACTTCACTATCATGTGTTTCCATGTATCGGAATTTAGGTGTTGCTGTAAATTTATTTTTCTATGCAAGTTTGACACAAATAAATGTGAAATAATTCTAAAGTAAATTCCCCTTTTTAGATTTTGTATGCCTATTTTTATAGGGTTTAAGTAGTCAAGCAGTGTTTTTCCCAGTTAAACTATGAAATACTTCCATGAATTTTAAGTATTTTTTAATATTGTAAAGAAAAGGTAAAATCTTTTTCTTTTGCATTTGCTAGTATTTATTATTTAAAGTCAAACTTACACAGCAGTCAAAAATGTCAAAAAGACCTCAAATTCACATTTTTGTGGGAGCACCCAGTATTCCATGCCCACTGGGGGGGTTAGAGCAGGGTAGTTCAGGCCCTACAGGTGAGAGATGGAGAGAACTGCACTGTCTGTGTGATACCCGTGGGTTTGTTTCTGGAAAGGTCCCCTCAGTGCCCCAGGCACAAAGCTCCACACTCACAGAAGTCCCTGCAAGTGGGGACAGTGCTCAGCAGGGCAGGCTCATGGCAAAAGGAGATTTAACATCTCCTGCCCCTGTGGCAGTACCTTGGACCAGCACACCTAAAAAGAGCACAAGTTTAACTTGCTCTGATTGTCAAGTATCCAATGATAGATACACACCTGCAGATGTAAATCAGGCTGCAGATCAACCCCTGCCCCAGGGCTGTGCAGAATCAGCTGGACAAGAGAGAGCATCACGTGCCTGCTGCCCACACCTCACTGAGAGAAAAGCCAGTCCTTTGGAAGTCAACAGCTCTGACATTTCTGCTTTGGTTGCCAGTACTGAGCAGGTCAGCATCCATCTACAGACTGTGGGACTTCAGGCAGGTCACAGAAGGGAGCATCATGAGCATCTCAGTCAATATATGGATATGCCTTTCCAAAAAAGTCTTGAATCCAAAACAAAAGAACCAAACGACTGTGCAGACTTTGCAGTGTCGGCAGACACTGAATTTCGTAGCGTAGTGACTTCGAGTCGGGTGGCTGTTTGTGCACAGAATGAGATGCAGGAGGGAATTGTAAAATTATCAGAAATAGAAGTGGGCAAAAAAGCTGAAGAACGACAGTATGATCACTTCCAGTGTGATTCTGGTGTTGGAACATGTACTACTAATGTGACTGAAAATGAATATAAGGAAGAGGATGCAAGTTCTCTTGAACTTTTCAGTTCTGAGGATGATGGGGAAAATGTTTGGATTAAAGCTACAAAACAGGAAGAGAGAGCTCAGGAAAATACAGAAAAGTTTCAAGAACCTAATGTTCCTGCTGAGCAACTTGTAAATGAAATCCATATTGAGCCATTGAGCTCTGGAATACTGTGCTCTCAAGGGACCTGTTCTCACAAGAACTCCTCTAAAAGACCCCGCAAGTACGAAGATTCCTTTCATCTTTTTCACTCAGCATTTAAAAGGCAGCTGAAATCCAAGAGAGCTAAACTGAATTCTTCTCCACCTGGTTCTGGAGTGAGAGTGGGTCCAGACAGGATGACAGAGTTCAAGAAACTCCAGAAGAAACTATCACTACTCAAGAATTGCTGCAGCAAAAATCAAAAGTACAATATTTTGGTCGCAGTTGTACATCCTTGTCATATCAAAGAAATACAGATGAAGACTAAACCAAAATCTTCATGTAAAGTTCCTGTGGCAACAATTGTTGTTATTGACCAGTCAGAAATTGAGAGAAAGGTGGTGCTGTGGCGTGGTGCTGCATTTTGGTCCCTCACTGTGTTTCCTGGGGATATCATACTGCTTACAGGTGAGAGTTCTTGTGTTTGCCTTTTAAAAATATGCATCTTGAAAATACCTGTTTAAAGTAGAAGAATGTAACAAGTAATTTGGAACTATGGCTCAGCATCTGTAAGTTGCTTTCTTACATCACTTAAATCATTTGAGTTCTCAGTCATCCTGCCAGTGGAGCATTGACTATTCCCTGGAAGTTTGCCCTCAGACACAGCCATGGAGAGTCAGGGCTGTTCTGTAAGATGTCAGTGTTTTAAAACAGTTGTTCCTGAAAAGTACAAGTGCTGGTACAAACCAGACCTCAGCAGTGTCTGCTAGGAGGCTAATGAATATAAGAATTACATCAAACTAATGAGAAAATTTTATTAACTCATTGTAAATGGTGTTGGTAGATAAAAAAAATTAATCACTGTGTTTTCAAGTGATCTCTTTCAAACCCTGTGCCTTACACATCTGTATGTCAGATGGTTATATAGTCAAAAAAAATAGGATACACTTCAATATTGTCGACACATGAGTTGATAAGGTTGCTTTTTTCTTGCAGATATAATAATGTATGAGAATCATTGGTGTGGAGAGGTCATGCTTCAGTCTACATTTACCAGTCAGTTACTGAATCTGGGGAACTGCTCATCTCTCAAGCCAGGAGAATGTAAGATTGTAGTGCATAGGTTGGCATGAAAATCACGGTAAAAGAGCAATTTCAAGTACTCCATTTTGTTGGCAATGCCTCACACACAGGATAAAATGGAAATGTGTGCAACTGAGAGGTACAAAACACAGTAGAAAAGTGTGACAGGAGTGCCTGAGCACAAGATGTGGACATGACATCAGATAGACATGTGGAGATCATGGTAGTTTGGTGGCTACCACTATGAACTCTAAAAAAAACTAGTTTAGGGAAGAGCAGTTATCCCAGGACCTGGCTATGTGATGTCTGAGATTTCACGAGGATTAAATTTTTTGCAAAATGGAGTAAGTAGATCCATTCAGGGAAAGTGATTAATTACAGGCCATGGAGGGTGGGAGACTGAGGGGAAAATACTGTGGAAGTATCACCATAGTTCCTACTGTCTTTGTGATGTCCACTATTGTGATGGTGTGAGAATAGATAATAATATATAATATATAATATAATGTATAAATAATATATAATAATGATAAAAGAGATGTGATAATCTCTTTAAGGCAGATTCTGAGGTCAATGATCAAGAACAGCTTTCTTCTTACCAAGCTATGATACAAGATTTTTTTTGTGTGTATTTTAAAGTGTTGCACTTAGCTTAACTTCATCTGCCTCCTCTTGATGGTATCCTGAAGTAGAGTTTAATTTCAGATCAAGTGTTTTATATCTCAGGAATTTCTTACCTTAAAATTATTCTTAAACTGTTTTGATTTTGTCAGTGTAAACATGTTCCAAGTCGTAAGTTTTATACTTCTAAGCATAAAAACCAGTATGTGACTTTGCCTTTTTTCCATCTAAGTTTATCCTCTGGTGGATGGTGGTGCTCTCCATGGCTTATTGGCATACATGTCATCAGAATTTCCACACTTCAGAGACATTCCACAAAGGCAAATTCAGAGACTGGATGATGTTCAGTATGTGCAGTTAGATCAGCTCCAGCCAAATACTTTGGTGCACTCAATCCTGAAAATCATCAATATTTCCGTGTTAACAGGTAAGTTCATGCACTGGACTTCCACTTCTGCAATAGGTGGAACTTAAATAGTAATTTTGCAAGGCAAAATGTTTCTCACTGCTTGACTTCAAGCTTTGCACAGAAATTTGGTCAAATTGCACTATCATCTTGAATTAGTAAGATGAAAATTTCTACCCACATTGTCAATATCATGTTTATTAGTTTTAAATGCAGAATTTTGGAGATAAAAATCTTCATAATTTGCTCTAGTATGTAAATCTTGGAACTAGATATTAGTTAGGTATTTCATCCAGGTATTCTTGTTCAAAAATTATTTATGAAAAATGCTGCAGTTTTAGTGTGGAACCGAAACAAACATGCAGTGTCCTGGATAAGAGTGATGTAGAGATGTTAATTGTTGCAGTTTGTACATACTGTTACTAATAGTTTTAGTGTGCCTTGTACATGACTATAGTTTTCTTTTATGTGAAAACTTCTAGAGAAATGTTTGTTCCACTGTATTCTACAGAAGTTATGGGAACTTCCAATTACAACAGTTGCTGAGAGTGTACAATTTCTTTCTACTCAATACAAGTAAGGATTTCAGGAGCTGAAAGATACTCAGATACCTCCTGCTTCAAAGAGAGTTGTCCAGTTACTGAGTACTTAGACAGATAAAAATAAATTAATATACTTTGTGCACTCCCTCAAACTAGATTCCTGTTGCAGAAGAAATCAGATTATTTTCTGCCCAAAAGAAATTGTAGGTGTATTCTTCTTTGCTTTTAATTGTAGCATAAAATGTGATAACACCATGATTTCACCATAGTACTGAGACACGTGGGGTTCGTGTGCTTATATGCTTTTTACTGTAGAAGTAATGTCATTTCAATTCTTTTCAGAATCTGTGTACAGCTACAAAGGTGGCAACCAAAGAAAAATTATTCTAACAGTAGAACAGAAAAGAGATCAACACCATAGGATGGTTCTGTGGGGAGCAGGGGCTGCCTGGTGCCCCCAACTTCAGAGGAAAAAAGGTAAGGTCCTTGTACCTTTAGGTGTAAAAGGATTTTTGTGATGCTGTTGGTGCCTTTTAATTGTTCAGCTGGTAACATTTCTCCATTCAACCTTTACATACTCTCCTTGGGAGGGTAACATATTTTATGCTAATTCTGACATGCCTCCTCTTTTTAGAAGCAGTGCCATCAGCAGCAGAATTTGAATGCACTTCAGAAGACTGAGAAGGCATAAATATTTAAAAACTTGAATCTGTATACAAGATGCACTTATTTGCATAGTGCCTGGTTATGTAATTATAAAAAAATCTATGAGTGTTAACTGTGTTACCAGCTATGCTGGGTCTTCCTTATCATTGTCTGGTTTGACATGAATTGCTGGGTTTTTCTATTCCTTTTTTCATTTTTTGCTTTCCATCTTACTCGTGTGAGGCTTTATATCCTGATGGTCTTGAGATCAAGTCCAGCTGTAACTAAGTAAAAACATTTCTTGCTAGGGTTATATAGACTGTGTTTCAGCAGTGACTACTACCAAATTTTGATTTATTCTTAGTCTTGTTCTTTTAAGGTAAGTTAAACTAGGTTTATGTTAAATTGTTAATGGAGATACAAGATTAAAAAACAGGGACATACTAAAAAATTAAAGTTAATTAATAACATGAAGATTTTTTCTCTGGGACATTGAGAGCATTAGAGTTGACAACAAATTCCAGATGTGGTTTCTATTTCAAAAGGCTGAGTTGTCTTGACAGCTGAATTTGGCAGAGGTGAAATGAAATTTCTGTTATGGGACACCTTATGCGAAGTTTCTAGGGAAAGGAAAACCTTACATGTCATCACACTTAAAATGGAGTTGCCAGAGCTGACCATATGAGAATGTCTTCTGATTTATTTCTCAGTCTTGTGACTTTGGCTTCCTGTAAATTAACCACGGTATAGAAAGTAAACTCTTCTGGTTGCTTTTTTGTTCTGTAGACCACTTATGGGACTTCAAATACCTTTTGGTCCAGCGTAGTTCTGTCTCAGGTGACTTGGAACTGCACACAACTCCATGGTCATCCTATGAGTGCTTGTTTGATGATGACAAAAGGGCAGTTGAATTTAAAGAAAAGTTTCAGAAAAGTCAAACATCCCTCATGGAGTTGACAAGGCTCTCGGCACACCTGGAAGAAAAATGCTCAGGTAAATGTTATCCATAGCTCTGTAGTGTCTGTTGTGCCATGCATAAGTAGGCAAAATAAATGCTCTGTTGATGAAGTAAGATGGGTTTTTTTAAGGTAGCCCAGGTCTGGTTCTGAATTTATTCTGGAGGTTGCTGCTCTGTACTTGACCAAACTGAATTCAGCCTTCATGCCATGAGCCCAGGGGAGAGAGAGGTGTGGTGTGTGGTACCATGCAAAGTCAGCTTTGGAACACAGAGGGAAATGCTGACTTTTGCTGTCCACACCAAGCAGCCCAGTAATGATGTGACTAATTACTGAAAGTTTATCAGTGTTTCTCAAAAACTGGAACTCTCTAACATAAAATAGTTACTGCTATTGAAAACTTCTTACAAAAGGACAAAGAAGACATTTTGCACAGTCATACTCTCCCAGATAAACATAGAAGATTGCTGTGGTTGGTGTTAAATTCTAGCAAGGGATTGAAGTTGTTCTTGCAGCATTTAACTCTAGTTTATGTATCAATAGTGAAAAGGTAAGTTGTTTAAGCTGTGCTTTTCAGTGTCTTTGAAACAGTGGGAAGAAAATCACTTGGAAATTCTTTGCACAGTTTTGATCTCTTATTCAGGCACCTCCTATCGTGGTATCTGCTGATATAGTACCTGAAAATGTAGTACTTTTATACAATTTAAAATAATATTTAACCACCAGGATTTTTCACTGAATAAAATACCTCTAAAAATTTGAGCATGTCTTAGCAAAGGGAAAAAATTTGAGAAAGTTTTTGATAGCAGTTTTGGTTTTGAATCAGCTGTAGCCATTGATTTTGCTTTCAGTTCTAAATAAAACTTAATTCAGATTTGAATTGTTTTGGCAGGAGTGATTCAAGTGAAAGCCCATATCTTGGAACTGAAGTTTACCATTTCCACTGGTCAGTACAAGCAGCTCATCTTCTCTGCTGACACTTCACTGGAATGTGTTTTGGCTTCTCTGCCTATGATCACGTACTCAGGTTGTGCCAAATGTGGTTTGGAACTGCAGGCAGATGAGAACATGATCTACAAGCAATGTATTAGATGTTTGCCATACAGAGAAGTAAAAACATTCTACAGGTAACCAAAATAGAGCTAAAGTAATGTGTATTATTAGGGAGGTAAACTCTCTCCATTTTAATTTCCCCATGTCTGAAATTCTTTATTTAAGGTGTTGTTAACAATCCCTGCCTCTCTAATATATTTTCAAGTTGTTGTTTTTGAATTGCTGTATTATATTGTCATTATTTGTAGATTATATTCTTAGTTTAAATCTAACTTTTTAATTTCTTTGCATACTATATCATGCAGGAATGATGTTTACCCAGTACTGTGTCAGATAAAGCTAAGATGGAGTAGAAGCTTGAGGACCAAAGGAAAACTCCTCAAGAGTCTTGTTCCAGCTTAAATCTGAAATCATGTGAATGCAGAACCATGTTTTTTAACTGATTAGTCAGTTTCAGCTGTGCAGAAATAATATTGACAAGTGTTTTCAATAAACATTCTTGGAGAGCAGAGATAGTGAGTTATCACCAGATGGCACTGTGAGACACGTATATTCACACTTGGAGAAAATAAACTAAGTGGATCCAGTTGATGTAGGTACATCTTTATTAACTAATTGTTCAATTCTCACATTTATCTTAGGCTTTTGAAATGTAATTATCGTAGTGACTAGAAGGACATGTAGCTGGAGATTGTTTATTGAGATGTAATAGGATCTAGAATACATCATGGACGTAATAGAATTCTACAATATGTACATTTTGTAGCTAAATTTTTTCTCAAATTCTTTCTAAAGCCTTTCATAATGAGCTTAATGAATCATTGACTTAAATACTATTACTTGATTACGTAATATTGCTATTACTATATTTAAGACTATGACTTAAATATCCTATTTATCTAACCAGGTAGTGACTTAGTATTTTTCCTCTAAACAAAATAGTCTTGCATCTTTATGTACTGTTTGTTTTCCTGTGAGGGAGGATTAACTGCAAAGAGGTTTTTTTTCTTAACTGAAAAGGTTCTGCCACTGATTTATAAGACTATCTCAGTGGGCATGAAGGACCTCAGTTTGCTCCTGCACAAAAGGTGATAGAAAAACGATAAGGATTTCCAATGTTTGTATTCTCATCATGGAAACACATCTAGATGTGGAATTTACATGTCCATTTTTTTTGCACTGAATTTTTCTTCTGATCCATTTAGTAAGAATGCATCACCTTGTGGGAGTATTTCCAAGGAGGGATTTTTATTTGCTCAGTGGTTTGTGAAAATATTTGGTATTTTTTACAGTACAAGAGACATACCTTGGTATTCTGTGGCTATAAAGTGGTGTATTAACATACGAGATTATATTGAGTGATGTTGATGCAATGGTACAATTCTAAGTGATACACCTAAGCTTGTCTCCCTACTTTGCATTTCCACCACCTCCATGGGCAATCCTGACCATCCTAACAGTGAAAAATTTCCTTCTGATGTCTCATCTGAGTCTCCTGTCTCAGTTTAAGGCCATTTCCTTTTATATTCCTCAGATTGATTCCAGTGCTACAGATTTGACAGATGAGTACATAGAGATTTTCTCATTTTTTCATTTCTTGGTATTTTGTTGCAGAGTAAGATTAAATTATAGTGCTTTTTAAAACTTTGCCTCAATAAAAACCAAACCATAGCAGCTAACTTTCATGAAACTTTTTGTTTTTTGATCTAGACCTGCTTTGATGACAGTGGAAGATGAAGGACATGAAATTTATGTTCATGTGGTGTCTGAGTTGGTGGAAAAAATCTTCCTCAATATTCCTGCAGACTGGCTGAAGAGATTAGTAGGTACTGATTCCTGAATTACTTGTGATAGAAACAGGCAGCAAAGTTCACAATGGAAACAAAATTTTTAATCATTGACAGTTTAAAAAAACCCTAAACAACCAACATCAAAGAATATTTCAGTGGCTGTCTGACAAATTCAGAATTTCAGAGGAAAGGTTGCAACAGCAGGAGGTGAGATGGTGTGAATGCCTATTAAATAACTAAATAGTTGTAGTTACATACCTAAATATTCAATAACTAAATGGATTCCTTCTGTGCAAAATAGAATGTCTTAGGAGCTTCTAGAAGCAGCTGGCATGTTTTCATGATATGAAACACTGAGCTGTGTTTCAGATAAGCTTTGCTTGATACATCCTGTTTGACTTGAGAGGTGTTTTATGTGATTCACAGGTGTTAACAGTTTAATAAGAAACAGGCTGAGCTCATTGTTTTTAAAAAGTAATTAAAAATAAAAGGTAACTTTCTATTCAGATGTTGAGCTTCACTTCCAGTAATTCAATGGAGCTTTATGGAGGGAGAACTTGAATGTTAGGTGCTATTGTGAAAATTGAATGTAAATTGAATTGTTTTGTGTTTTGCAGTGCCCTCTTCAGATATAACCTACAGCACAATAGTAGCAGATCTGTGTCATTCACTGCTGGCAGATACAGCAGCATACTATTTGTTGGAAATCAGAAGCCACTTTGTGCTAGATGAGAACAGCTATCCTTTGCAGAAGGATTTCCATCTGCTAAATTTTCATCCTGATCTTTGACCTCTGCACTGAGTAACAAAGACCATAAGGACACACAGATGGGAAGCAGAAGAAAAATGACTTAGCTGAAGGAAGCAAATCTCTTAATAAAATTATAATGAAGGATTTTGGTTTTAGCTTATGGAAAAAGCAAAATCATCAAAAGGACTGGTATGGAATATCTGCTAATATTATATACTGGTGGAGCAATACTGATGAATTTTCATAAAGTATATTTTTATACATGTATTTTTATGTTAATAATTATGTTAATAAACTCCAACAGTTTCTTCAGTATGTGTTTTCCTTTTTCTTCTCAGAAAAGTTTACTACTAATGAGAGACTGAATTTTCCTTAGACCTGGCATAATAGAGGAAGACAGACAGAATTCAGTAATATTTTAGTTATGCAATTTTTGTTTGTCTTATCCCATGTGATATCTGTAGCTTGGTGGTTTTGTTCCCGTTGTGGTTTAACAGCAGAATTTTTGCCATTTACCCTCAGAAATTTTGCTGCTGCTCTTTTCTCTTGTAATCATCCCACCTCCTTCAGCTCAAGCTAAGTCTCCAGCACAAGATCAGGTGGATGTTATATAAAAAGCAGTAGGTTAAAAAATTGCTCATTATGTGACAGTTAAACACTGTGTTAGAACTCCTTATTTGATGATGTTTCTTGCTTTGAAATAGCTTTTGTTCAGGAGGAGTCAAAAAGAGCCTTTCTCATTTGCTTCATTTGGATGACCATGAGTACAAGTACATTGGTAAGTGTATTAGAATTTGTTTCTTCACAATTTAGCTGAAATTACTGAACACACAAGCTGGAAGTATTGTAACTTTAGTGTACAAGAGGGAGAGGACCATACTGTATGTCGGGTCAGACAGGTGACTTCCCACCTTAGAGGTATTTGTTAACAGACTGTACATTGCATGCATCTTCCTGCACAACCTCATAAACCAACTGTCTGAAACACTACTAACAGCTTACTTTTAAGATCTTTATTGGTATGATTGAAATAATAAAAGACAAGATTTATTTGGTAAAAGCATTTTATTTTAGTAATATGTAAACTGTATAACAACTGTGTAGCTTTTCTTCAAAGAGCTATCGTGATAACTTTGCTTGTCAGATTGGTTTGCAGTAGTTTTGTGGGGCTGAAATTTGAATACAGCTCTGTGGGGTTGGGTTGCTGGTATTACTCCTTTAGCAAAGATATAATGAGGGTTGAGCACTTTTCAAATTCACTTCAATGTGATGAGTTTACACTCATTTTCTATCCAGTGGTGCAATTAGCAAGACAGACTGAGGGTACCATGTAACATATCAAATGTGGATCAGGGAAGTCTGATAGCTTACAGTTCCTCTGTGGTATCTTCTCATTCATAACATTTCCTTTCAGTAATAACAACATTATCAAAATGGAAAGTGGTTTCATCTCCCCAGAGAAGCCTAATTTTTTTAAGATTTTGAATTAATTAATATTGTATCCTGTTTGAAAGGAAGTTGGTTTGATTTCAGCTGTAGAGGTTATGGAACACGATTGTGCAAAATGTTTTGCTGCAGTAGCCTGTGTGTCTGGTTTATGACTGTACAGTGAGAAGAGTACAGAGCTCAGGTCCCCAGTGAACAGTCAAGAAGAGAAAAATGTCCTATTTTATTTTGATTAGGAATAATTGCTCCGAATTATTTTACAGATCAGTAATTTACTTAATGAAGAAGACTACTACTGAAACAGACACATGCCCAGGGGCTTAAGCTAATTGGATTTTCAGTGTAAGAATGGTCATACTAGGTCAAACCCAAAGCTCTTGTAATCAATGCTCTGTCTCCAGGAGAGGTGTGTTTAGAGAGAAATATAAAAGGACAGGACAGGTCTTCATCTTACTGTCTCAGAGTATTCCAGTACTGGAGTACTGGAATAGCCTCCAGTCACTTGTGACTCTGTGACTTCTCTGCTTGTCCCTTAGTGTCAACACAAAGTGCTGTAGTTGGGGTCAGCTGAAAATGCTGAACTGAGTTACTGCAGGGAATACACTGTGCTGAGGGATGTGAACAGCTGCTTCTAGGTGTGTGACCAGTTAGCAGTGCCTTCACCCTTCCTGTTCAAAAGAGGCTTTAAATATAATGCTGCTATTTTAAATAAGTTCTACATGTATTAGTCAGTATCTTTTAGGCTTTGTCTTTGTTTTGGCATGCTCACTGGGCTTCTGTTCCCTTTGGTGAAGCCACTGTGGTGATGTGGAGCAGTGGGCAGATAGGCCTGGTGTCATCACTGGCAATTCTTGGGTTGTTTTGGGCTCCACCTACATGATGTGTGATCATTTGTGCCCAGAACTCATGACCAAGAAGTGGAATTTACTAGTCAAAATAATTAATACTGAGAGATCATGTTTGCTGTTTTGTTTGCTCAGCTGCATGTTAATAAAATTTAACATATATTTTGAAGAGAGCAAAGAAAAATTCCCAGCCTACCAGGGACCAAAACTTTAATTTGTGTTTGGTCAAGGAAATAATTTATTTTATTGTTTTCCACTTCGGATACAAAATCTTAGCAAAGATTCTTGTACCCTTTAGATGAGAAAGATAGTAAGAGCTTTTCCATGTTCAGGTTGGTTTTTTCTCAGTGCTGTTCACGTGCTGTGGCAGAGAGCATGCCATCGTTTAACCAGCTCCTTGGGCTTGCTGATCATCTCATTCCAGTGTTCCAATTCTTTGCCACGTGTGTACATGAAAGGCCCAACTACCACTCGTCCCAGCAGAAGTGTTTCTGGGAAAAAAAGAAAGCAGTTAGTGATGAACACCTGTGATGCTTCTCTGACATCCTTGCCTAAATCAGAATATCAAGTCTCATTTCTCCAAATAATGCCTGTTCTGAAAGGTATTTTTAAACCAAAATCCTCCTCAAGGAAATAACTCTGGACTTCAGGCTCTGTAGCTTCTACCTGCTGAGGTTCAGTATCAAAAGGTATGGCAGTAAGTGGGTGTTTAGTCAGTGCAGGCCTGTCCTTTTGCCTGCAGTTAAATTAAAACATCTTCGGGGCACAAACATCTGTATCTGCCCTGCCCCTTTCCCTCAGGTTTACTGTGGAAGTGTGCCCTAATTTTGGGCATCAGCAACCTCAGTAGGATTCATATGATTGTCTGGCTTTGCAAAAGATAAATGCAGTTACTGAGACAGCTGGGAGCTGTGATGTGTGTGTTGCCACTGCCAAGGATTGTTTATTCATGCCTGGTCTTTACAGATATGAATGGGGAAAATTATTGAGATCATATTTGCAGTGCAGGGAAGATGTTTTTCTGGTGAGCAGTGGAAATACTGAATTCTGATTTGCTTCTGTAAGCAGAACTCCTTAATGGATGCTCTCACTGTTAGTAAGAGGTGGCCTCAAGCATCAGGGTTTCTGCCAGGGAATGGGGATCTAATCTCTCTTTCTTCTTTCTCACTGCTGAAAGAATTAAAATTCCTATTCCTCTTTCAAATTTACTTAGAGTGAATGGCCACAAAATTTTGGAGGTTGTGTGTTACACACACAAGTGTTCACATAAGCTTGTTGTACTATGATACTGGAATGAAACAAAGGCACAGCATCTCGTACTGGCATTGACTAGTCTACAGTGATTTTATTCATGTCTTCTGTGAAATTTAGCCTCTGAAAGACAGACATATGTTTAACTACAAATAAGTTGTTCTGCTTTTAAAGAGACAGCCTTTGAAATACTCCAAAACTCTTATATGTTTTATGATTATTGCTGAAAAGAAATTACTTCATCTCAGGTTTAAATGTGTCTCAGATATGTAAGAGATTTTACATGTTGACTGTAATAATTTGTATAACTTACTTTCTCCTTTGATACTCTGGAGCACAGATAGACTCAGGCTTGCTGTATCCAGCTCTGTCTGTTCTGCCTTGAAACTGAAGGTTTCATTGTACACAGGATTGGGAGTTCCCAGAAGAGTTGCTGTCTTTTTACTTTTGATGAATTTATTATGGTTCATTAGTGAGACCTTGACATACACACCTTGGAGAAAAAGAAATTCAAGACTAAAAGGCGTCTTCAAGAAGCAGTTTGGGAGATGGCTTAAGGAATTTCTTCCTTTTGGGAGTCAATATCAAGTATAACATCAAATTGTGAAAGATTCATGGAACACACATGACAGCATGACATAATGCAGGGTACTTGTACTGAGGGTGCAGTACAAGTGCAGTGCACTTTCCAGTGTAAGTGCTGTTAAAATAAGCAGCCATATTCTTACCCTGCATCCTTGATCTTATGTTTCTGTGCTTTCCCTTCATCTGATGGACTTTTTTGAAGGCTTAATTTGTTCAGTCAAAAAAACCTTCATACTTGATGTGTGTATATAGAGAACTAAGCCTCTTTTCTTTTTAAATGGTAGGTGTATTTTGCATTTATATTGTTTAGCTTCAAAGCCCTGCAAGAAATCACTACAGACTGAAATACAGGTTTGGTTCTTCATCTGTTTTTGCTTTGAGTGTTGGATTTTAAACAGCATTTTGAGGTCATCTCTGTGACCAGGAACACATGATTATGATGTACCAGAAAAAGCCCTCTGCACCAAGGGACAAAATTGTGACTCCATGTCATGGTCCCTTGAACAATTGCCAGGCTGTCCTAAACTGAGATTTTTTTTTCTCCCAACTCAATTCCCCCCAGGACAGCTGTTCAGCATAAGCAGTCGTCCTGCAGTTGTTACCTCTGGGAATTTGATTTGAGGCAACTGTTAATGTTAATATCCCCTGAAATGCTGCCTTCTCTGGACTGGAGAGCAGCAAAAGGGTGTTGCTCACTGTACTAAAACAGGAGAAAAAAGTTACCACCTCTTGCCACAGGACAAACCATTTATTATGAAACAAACCCCAAACATAGCAGAACTAAGCCATCAAAATCTAATTGCCTCAGGGCAAAATATGGCTTCTTTCCACTCAAATCACCAGGATGTTTGTTCCTGTCAGAGTCTCAGAACCCAAGCCTGGGTGGACAGATGAGGAAGGAGCAAATTAAAACAGGAATTGTGGAGCTGATAGCAGAGAGGAAATCTCACTCACCAACAGCAGGGCTCTCCTCCTGGAGCTTTAATCCCCTCGCCCTCAGAACCACCACAGTGAGACGGCCCAGATAGTCATTGTAGCTCAGGGAGAACTGGATATCACCATGCTCTGAAGGAGGCTTTGGAAGCAGAACAACACCTGTCACATGTGGCTGAAAAACTCTCATCGTGTGGTCAAATGGGGAGAAAAATCCTTTTTCATACTCATGGTTTCTGTCACACTCAGGCATGAGTGAATTGTAATGGCTTTATTTATGCTGTTGTAACATTTGATGGAACCAATTAATCAGCCTTCCTAACCCTCAGAATTACTCTTCTCCAGGGGATAGCTATTTCCTTGCCTCTTCTGCTCTTTCCTGCTCTTACTAATTGAAAAGAAAAGCAAATTAAAAAAGTTCTTATGTAACTACCTCCTAATTCATGTGACTTTTTCTAAGCATCTCAGCAATCCCTTTGCAACAGCTATGGATCTGCAGGTTGGTAAGATGGGAATTTTGATTCCAAATGTTTATGAAGTAGTTTTGCATTTGAGGTACTTGGTGCAACAGAGTTCTACTTCAGCTCTATCCTTCCTATACTTGTAAGATGACAGAAGTTCCACAGTGCCAAGCAGCACTTGGAATCACATACCTCTAAGTTTTCTTTCTCCAGATCTCTCCATATCACTAGTTTGTTGTCCTCAGTTAATGCTTCATTTTTTAGTGGGAAGATAACTTGGCCTAGGAGATGATGCTTCTTCTGTTTATCAACATGATAAACCAGAAACTTTAGTGTCCTTTGGAGCAACATTTTACTGGAAACCTGTACAGGAAAAGGAAGAATATTAATCATTATAAAACATCTAACACTTTTCTACTTTAGCATGACTTCAAAGGAAATATTTTTCAAAGTGTGTTAAGTGTAGGGGGAGATTTCCTTTAATTATTTGAAGTCTACTTTTAAAATTTGCCTGAAGTTGTAGCTATGCAAAAGTCATGACCCGAGCTAAAATACGAGTTCATTTGAAAGCTATGAAATTAGTTGGTGTTTTTTTAGCTCATATGGATCTAGTTCTGTGTGATGCATTCGCATTCACACAAATATTTAGAATCTGTAAACACTTTTTCAGTTGTCTGAAACACAAACTTTTTTTGGTTTTGAAGCTTTTGTCTTGTGACATGTGCTGAAAGCCTCTTAGCATGGGAAGCCAAGCTGTAGAGCACTGTACAAATAGCAGCCCAGACATACCTCCCAGGTTCTGCCTACTTCCACAGCAAAGAAACTAAAAGCTCTGAAAGTATTTTATCAGTATTGGCTCCTTCTGGACTTCTGGAACTGCTGGGCTCAACTGTTTAGCTGTAGTTCAAACTGGAGTTTTCATTATTCCCAGGGCAAGTTCTGGAATCCTTAAATGTGCTGGAGCCACACACTTCCGTAGCCAAGGATCTCTAGGAGCCCTAGTAAAAAATTCTGTCTCTGGTGGAAACAGCTTCTATCTTAGTAGAAGCATTGTGAACATACAAACATTTACTGTAGTTTGACGAGGTAATACTTGCAAACAAAAATCTGCCTCATTAAAAGAAAAAGTACCTGGAAAACAAAGTTTTCGTCAAACTGCGGGTTAAGAGTTTTACGTTTTGTTTTGGACTGCAGGTAGCTTCTTTCATCAGGCAGCAGGTAGATTTTCACAAATGGACTACAGGAATCAGCAGGAGGCTGCAGCTTTCTGACTTTGATCAAGGAGACGAGGAGCCTTTCTGACTCTTGCTCATATTCTATGGAGAACCAGAGGCGGCCAATGTTGCCATCAGGAAAATCTGTTTCGCTTTTGTCTTCAGGAAACTTGTACAGATCTGGGTTAATGGTCCCTACAACATAAGCTCCAGCTTCAAGAAAAGACAAAACAAGCACCCTCAGATTAGCCTCAAGAACCATTGCAAGCATTTTTACCACCACTGCTGTATTTGGGTAAATCAGATTACCTTTTTTATTAACAATCAATTTTTTGTAAGAATTTCATATTTTGCTTCCTTTCTCAAATTTGGGGGAGTAATTACAGACTGCACCACTTTTCTTTCTCTTGTTCCTGTGATTGTACCTTGTTAGTTCTAGCTATTTGTTGTTGCAGCCTGCAACTGGTGACTCTGCTGTTCCTGGGGACAACAGACACTTCCTGGCCTTTACAAAATATGGGAGGAGAGATTGCTTTGTCTGCCAAATACGTAAAGTATCACAGCACTGGGACCAAAATGGCTACATTCTTGCCCAATTCATATATGTAAAATAAATAAATAAATGCATAGAGCATTTAGGGCTTGTGCTGTATAATGCTGTCTCTGCTGTGCCCATAAGATACATGCTTCATGATAATAAAGCCACCCTACCCTTAAAAATAGTCCCATTTTTGCAATGCCATACCCAAAGAATGAAATGATGACCGTGGCCCAGACTGAGGGGTCATGTAGGGGTCCCTGTCTTCCTGAACCTGTTCTTCAGTTGTCAGGTGAATCCAGTCTCGACCATGCAGTGTTGGTGGGATGATAAATGGAACACTTCTGGATCTGCTCAAGACAACAGTACCTACTGACTCTTCTGGTTTAAATGTGGAAACCAAACTTGGTAAGAGTAGTAAGTTTACTACTGTTCTTATGTCACAATGTGAAAATTCTACAGACATGCAAAGGTAAAAATAAAATCAGTTGCTTAATGCATAAAAATCCAGTGAGGCACATTAGGTCTTAATTCTTCTGACAGATTCTTCTCTTTCCCCCTTTCCTTCCCTTTAGAATTTAGCTTTCAAAGGAAAGGAAGAATTAACTGCAGCTGCTTGTTTTAGAGCCCAATCCCCCTGCAATGATTAATTGTCTAAGAAAGTCTCTTTCCTGAACTGAACTCCTATTGTTTTTGTTATTAGACTAGAAACGACCCTGAAACATAGGCTGGGTTTGTCTAAATAACAGGTAAAGCTTTCGATGCACCAATTACACTTGAATATATTCTCTCTTTTAAATAAATCAGAAATAATCATCACTTTCATAGTTAGATTATCCTTTTCCTAAAGGAACAAAACAGAACATGACTGATGTTTTCATATAATTTAGTGATCTCCTTTATTTCTGTACATGCATATATTTGGATCACCTGCTCATTTGAGATTTGACAAGTTGAAATAAATTACATAGCATATGCTTTAAAACCAAAATGAAAATATGTACCTTGTGCTTTTTGGTTGAATTTCAGAATTTGCCTGATCCTGGAAAATGGCATTTGCATTTGTTGTTTTGACAGGATTGATGAGCTTTTCGTAAGAACAGAGGCGGCAAAATTTCCTCCAGAGCAGATAGGCAGTTATTCCAAGGAGAACAAATAAAAGGATCCCTCCTATTACACCTCCAGCCACAGCAACTGCTTGTTCTGTTAAAACATAAAAGCACATAAAACATCATAGGAAGAGCAAAGTTAAATATATTTTGGGTGTAGACAGGAACATTAAAGCTAACAAAAGCCATTCCAAACTTATTTTTAAATGAAGCATTCGGCTCATATGCACATTTTTGTTTGGTTATGGCATGGTGCAGTGCCTGAAGACATCTGACAGTGGCAGTGACAGATTACAGTGTTCAGAAGCACTGGCAGTTACTACAATGTAAGAGACTATAGACATGGAAAAAACCCAGATGCCAAAGGATTGTTCAGGCTTTTGTTTTGCATTAGCATTTACCTTAGCATGGCAGAAGTGCTAGAGCTTGGATATGGAAGAGAACCTAGGAGCACCTAATATGAAAGGTACCATTATTTTGGTTTGTTCTTCCAACTATTCATCTGTGTTGAATTCAATCTAGACCCTGGCACAAGGAACAAAGTAAAGCTATGGATTGTTTTCTTTCTAAGGATGCATGTGTTTCCTGATCTGAGAAGTCAAAGTTAAATATCCATTAAACACAGTTTCCTGAACCATGAGTACTTAATGTACGACAAAATCTTGTATAATTACTGTGAAAAAACCAAAGCCCAAATAAAACTTAATAAATGTATTTAATAGGAATATGAGAAGTTCTGTTGTGAGAATTTCTCATTAGACCATAGTTAGACAATTGATACTGGGCTCAGTTCATTGCTTTCACATGTTTGCTGAGAATGCTTGAATGATAGGCTGCAAAGATTATTTTGCTTTGTACCTAAACTCCAGAATTATCTCCCACTCTGCAGCCATGGGAGGCAGCTCAGGAGCAGCTGAGTACTGGATGCTGACAGTTCTCAAGGTCTCCCCTGAAACTGAAGCAGTGAAGTGACCTGGCATTTTCTCACAACTGGTATTGAATTTTTTTCTCTTCTCTGCTTTAGGTAGAGATAACTGTGATTATGCTTTATTCCTTTTTGTTTTTATCTGTCTGTGCTTGGTAGATGTCTTGCAGTTACCTGTCTCTATACAATGGTACAAGTAAAATAAAGACAATACAAGCACAAATAATCAGTCAACACTACTGATAGGTTTGAATAATCCAAAACTAATTTAATTTAATTTAGTTTATTCATTAAAGCTATAAAGAGTATGGGAGGTGAGTTGCGAATACATATATTGCTGTATTTTTTTTTCAGTGTTGCCCTGTTGCAATAAGTGACATGAAATGTCCTTCAGCTACAGAACACTTAAGTAATTACTTTGTGCTGTAAAATTAACCTGGCCATAGGGCTTCAAAGGCCTTCATCTGATCCTGACTCATTTTCCTGCATTTGGTAGAGGCACCGGAGCCAAGCTGGTTTTGCAGCTCCCCTCGGGGTGTGTTGCATTAGCCCTCTGCAGGAATTGGCTGTCTGCTTCCCTGAGTCACATAATCACTCCTGTCTCCCAGCACCACCACGGAGCAGCCACCCTGCTCATGGCTGTACCACAGCAACAGCACTTTGCTGTCCTTGCAGCTGGTAGGTGAAGTGAGTAGGTGCCAGCATTCAGTCAGACTATTAGTACAGTCCTTATTCTGAGGAACAGGAAACAAGCACCTACTTGGCGTGAGTTAATATTAATACAGAGACAAGTCTGATTGTGCCATGTGGCTAAATTGGTTTTCCTTGATAAGAATGCACAGTATGAGGAAATGCATATGAGCATGAGAATTTTGTGTGTTTGTTCCTTTTAATTTTGCAGGGCACGCTCAAATATGTCTTCAGTCACATTTTGTTGCATCTCAGAAGGCCAGGTGCAAAAAAAATGCTTCAGTTTAATGCCCATGAACATAATAGAAATTAATTATTTCCTTCATGTAGGTGTACTATAAACAACACAAATGTCGATATGGCTGGTAGTTTTACTGTCTGACATAAGTATCTGAAAGGTAAACATTTCAAGCAAGCTGTACAGGTCTTTGTTTCACTGGTCCTCTTCATTCACAGGTCTTTGATGCTCTCAGCAGCTGTCCTGTGTTCCTCTATAGCCAGTTTGTCACCATTTACCATTAAAGACAGTGAGATGAGGTGTGCATTGATTTTGGAGTAAGAGAATGAGTCCCAGTCTCTTAGTTAATGAGTTTGTATGTAACTGAATTTGTTCACTGCAGAATGATGTTAAGTATTTATGACACACCTATAGCCATTTACTCAAATTCCAGGGGTTTTTTAACTTCATACAGCTGTAGACATAAGGTAAAGTTTTACTCATTTCAGTAGTTACCTGTAATTTAATGAGAGTAAGGAAAATTTGTCTCACAATAAGACCATCTTATCTGATTAGATCAGCAACAGAACCAGTGACTTAGGGCACAATGTACCACTAGTCACAAAATTGACGACTGAGATAGGTTGCATCCATTGTGTGTGGGGAGAAAATATGTATCTCTTAAAATAAATACCTGTCATCATGAGAAATTGTTGTATTGTATCCTGCTGTGGTGCAGGGTCATGACAGCAGGAGATAGAAGAGACCTGTTGGACCACTTCATGGTGGACCGAGGGACTGTCTCCTGCTAATAGGTACCAGGTTTATCCTAGCATAGAGGAGGTGTTGACAGGCATCCTCTCTCCTCTGGCATTGCATCCCTTTTTGCTTACTGTCTGATTACATGCTTTTAATAAGCTTTACTTAAACTTTGCAGTGAGTAACTTTTGGAGTTACAAGCAGCCAAACTCCACCAAGAGTTTTAATCCCCATATAAAGACACAATCTAAGCACATGTGCAGTATAAATTAAATAACTGGGGGAGCTGGAGGCAAGACTGTGCACTTGCTGTGCCTGTCTCCAGAGCCGAGCTCTCCTGTGTCAGGTACTCCGGGCGGTGCCTGCAGTTCCAGGCCGCCTCTTCCCTGACCGACTCCGGAGGGTGCGCAGGGACAGGTTTGAGCTGATGCTCCAGCGAGCTTTCCCCAGCGCCAGCGGGGCGACGGCAGGAGCCCGGCCGGGGATGCGGGAGCAGCCGGGCACCCCCTCCCTCCGTCCCTGCCGGCCTCCCTCCCTCCCTGCCTGCCTCCCTCCCAACCTCCCTGCCTGCCTTCCTCCCTCCCTCCCTGCGCGCCCCCC
>JANPWX010000054.1:3719653-3756902 GCA_024734555.1 Trochalopteron elliotii
AAGAAAAAGCTTCATATATTTTAGTTTTATGCTTGTAAGATAGTTAATTATTAAATAAATATTGCACAGTCAATGCTTTTGCTACTCTTATTTCTCCATTGAATTAGTGCAAACACTGAAGTAGAGGCTTTTTGCTCAGCAGTTTTGCACTTGTCAGGATAATATCTATAAGCATGTCTGAAGCAACCAAAAAATTTGAGTTGTGTGGCAAGACAACAACTGTCTGCTTTCTCTTGCAGTGTTCTTCTTGTGCTCACTTTTCTGGCTGTGTGAGGAGTGCCACAGTTGCTTTAAACACCTGATTGTTTTCCAGAACACTGCAGAACAGTGAAGTGATCCGTGCCAGATGCACTGTCTCCCATACAAGCCGTGCTGCCGTGGGAAGTTGGACATCTGAAGCAATACCCAGGAACCATCTGCTGGTTCAGCTCCTGTTTCAATGAGCCCAGGGATGGGACAGTGTGACCTGGAGGGGCAGATCTCACCCTCCCCAAGTTCCTGTGGAAGGAGTTAATGGCAAAGCTGGTGAGCAGGGAGCTTTAATTTTGATTCTCTGCTCCACTGTGAATTTCCTATGTCCAGTCCTTCTGTGCTGAGTTCTTGCAGCAGCTGGAAATCAGAATAACTGCAGGACAGGAAACATAACTGTACCCTCCTTTATCTCTGATTGCTAGCCTCCTTCCTAGCCTAATCCCCAGAAGCAGCTGAGGGTTTAATGTTTTGTGCACCTAGATATTGTACTATAAATATTCTATGTTTCTGGTCCATATTTTGTAACATACACATTTTTTGGTGTCCCTATCCAGGGACATCTTACAGTCAAACCTTGAGCTTTAAAAGACCACTTAAAAATTCTGTCACAAACCAGTTTTCCAAAGTGTTTTACCTTAAAAACAGTGATGTCACATTGCTCATTTGATACCTATCTAAGTAACAGCAAATAATTTATCATATATTCATGTAGTTCTCACTAGACTGGGTGAAATTCAACATATGTATTTTTTTAATTGGATGTCTTGGAAAAAAATCTGTGAGTATTTGCTTGGCATATAAACCCTTTTATACAGTTCTGATTTACAGTGAATTTGATTGCATGTAATTACTTAAAGCTGTTTATAGGAACATCCCTTAATAAAGGATAGAAAAGTATTTAAAGAAGATACAGCTGTAGGATCACAAGCATCAATAAGTCCTTAGAAAGGTAATTAATTATAGCATCATTTTACACTGAGGTCTAAGTCCTACTAATAATTTATTAATAATCTTAACGTTTCAACAGATCCCATTTAATAAAAGGGTTTTCATTATATTTTTTAAATCCTATTTTGCAGCCATAGAATGATCTTCAAGTCCATCCATTTCAAGTGAAATATGTTCAAGTTATTCTGCCTTCACACCCACTCTCTTGTGTTTGTGAATTCTGACTTTCATGTTGGTGGTACCTTCTTCTGTAATGGCATCTAGAAAGAGGTAAACTTTTTTTTCCCAATTAAATGTGAACTAATGTTATTGAGACCAGTGAATTATTCAGGAACAATAGATTAGGGTCTGCAGGGAGCATTGATGGGCACCCTGACTACAACAAATAGATTACATTGAAAAGTATAATTGCAAATGGCAGAAATAATGAGTACTTAGAATTTCTATAGTGCCTTTCATTTCCAGGCAATCATTTCCTGATTTCTATACCAACATTAATTACTGGTAGTTAGCCATCACAAACCCTTTTGAAATAATACTTATTGTTGTCCTTATTTTATAGATTGTGTAATAACTGGAGTTCATCCGGATCCATACTTGTGTAACTGAGATAAGCATTTCTCCCACAATCTACTGTTGGCCTTGGTCTGACACCCAATTCTTTGTTTTAGCAGGCTATGGATAATTGACAGTTTCAGAAAAGAATATGTGAAAGAAAGATCTACTCTCTTACAAAATATCCTTCAGATGCATTCTAGGAGTCATTTGTTAGTTTCCTTTCCAAAGAAAAGATGAGAATGGGAGAGGAAGTATATCCAGAAAGGAACAAGTCTTCCACAATTGTTTTCTCTCAGCTTGGCTGTTGATGGTAGTCACCATCAAGCAGACTGCAATCCAGAATAGCACTCCCAGTAAAATTACAGGTGTGAAATGAGGATAGAGACAGGGCAACATGGACAAAAGAAAAAAATCTCCAAAAGATGCCATGTTTGGTGCTTCTAGATGGGCATGAGGAGAAAGCAAAAGAAGAAGGGAGAGGGGAGGGAAATAGCATTAACCTAGCCATGGGGTTTGGATTCCTACTTTGGCATTTCATCTTAGCCCAGTCAAACTGACCCTGCAGATAACCTTGACATTCTTCAGGGAGAGGCAGACAGAATGCTCCCTCTGGACTTCCTCTGCAAAAATCTTCCACTGTTCCATCAGTTTCCTCATGGCACAGAAACTGCTCAACAGAGCCTGAATAAAAACTGTTACAGCTTGCACAGAACTGTGCAAGACAGATTTTTTCCTGTGCTTTGGTAGTCATCTTTTGCTAGGTATTTGAAATCCCTGACAGAGACAAACACTTTATTGCCTTCTTACAAATCTTTTTAGCACTATTACAGAATACCTACTGATATGAAAGCATCTGTAGGTAAAGTCTGCATGCCAGCACTTCCACAGGATTCAGAATGTTTCTCTTTCTTTACCTTTTCTTTTTGCTTTTAGTAAGCTTTAGCTGTTGGTGTTGCCTAATAACAAAATTTGCACAGGCTATAGCACCACCTCCTGTCCAAAGCTGGGCTTTGCTGTAAATAATAGAGCAAAGCTAAAAGTTCTCTTAAAGGTGACCTTTTTTTTTAATGTATGCAGCAAAGTGGAAAAATGTGAACTTTTTTCAAATGACTTTTCCTTTCTGTATTTTTTAATAGGAATTTCAGGTTTGCTTTTACTAGAATGTGTTCTTATGGTTGCAAGGGTTTTCTGCTAATGTAAAAGGCATTAAGAAAGTTAGTAGCTGGCTGTTGATGTTTTAAGAAAATAAGAGTTCAAAATGTTCCTTTTAAAATTACTTTATTAATAAACTTCAAGTTCAGAGATAATATGCACAAGTAGAGACTTTTGCAGAGAAAACTACTTGTGAAGCTCTGGCTTGCATGGTTTTAAAGCTTTTTGAGGGCAATATCTGGCTCTTTTTTCCAGTTTTGTACACTTCCCAGCCTTGATAAGAGTAATATAAACTCCATTATTTTGGCAGGACCTTGCAAGATTATGTGTGTACATGTGAAAAATGAACTGTTCACACAGCTGTAGTGAACAACAGAAGTTGCTCTAATGCAAGACTGGTGTTTATTTTAGACAGTTTTTCCTAAGCCTCACCCTCTCTGAGTGAGGGGTAATGAATTTAGGCCAGACATAATGTGAATTAGACAAATGGGGAGGGATTGCTGAGCAGGAAGGTGAATCTGTAGACACTAACCCATTTTAAGATTTGCAGGGAAGCACAAAATCATACGTGTGGCATAGCAATTACACCATGTGTAACACAGCCCTAACTGGTACAGCCTTATGGGATGCAAACTTTTAACTGAGAGCAAAAGGTGATGTTTCTTTTTGGAAGCATTTGCATCTTGAATCAGATACTGAAAGCTGCAGATCTGTTTCCTCTAACTTAAAGGTGTTTCTGCAACCACGTGCACCTAAAACTGTTCTCTGTATAGCAGCAACAGATTTATAGGTGTCATCCCATACATTTTTGTGTTTAAAAAGAAATAAAGTTTGCTCAAAAGCCTGGGAAATCTGTAGGGAGATCTTATCTTGAGGGTCAAAGATGTAAGAAAAAACAATTAAAATGCTGAGTGTAGGAAAAAAAGAGTAAACCTTCCATATAATTAAGTTGTTATTTCACGTGGGTAAGTGATGCCTTTGTCGTTGCCAAGTGGCCAGGAGGTGGCCAGCAGGCGCCATCCTGGGGCTGTCCCTGCTGGATTTCCTTGGCAAGGGGCCCACAGGGCGGTGCTGGAACGTGACCAGCCTCACTCAGCTCGCACAGCTTCTGCCTCTGCCAGAGTAAACAGTTCACTGTGACCAGGAATCCACTCGGGCACCATCCCACAGGCAAAGGAACTTGAAAGAAAGAGACGCTGCCCATTCTTACACTGCTTTTGCAACAAGTAATAAGGAATGCCTGATCCATTTAAAGAATATTTATCTAGTACTGATAGTGTCCAGCATGCATCAAAAATACATAATGATCTCTCCTAAATACACCCAATACCATGGGGTTTGGCTCCAAATATTGTTGATTCCAGTTGATATCAATCAGCTTTGGCCTGCGTAGGAATCCTCGATACAAATGGTCAGATATTAAATCAGGTGTAGGGTACTTAACAAGTGTCATGAGGGCAGCACTGCAGTAGCTGGAATAGTGTGAACTATTCCAGTGGTGGCAAAAAAACCCAAAAAACCTAACCAAAACAACAACAACAACAAAAATTTAAAAAGCAAACGAACTAACAAACAAACCTCCCCCAAAAAACAAAAAAAAAACCCAAAACAAACAAAAAACCCCACCCCCTTGCACCAAACCAAACCAAAAAAAACCACCACAAACAAAAAAAAACCCATAACAAACAAAAAAGCCCCAAACCCAAAAAAATTCAAAAAGGGTTGATTAACTTGAATCCTTTCAAAAATCTAGGTTAGAGGCTAGCCAGGAAAGAATAAAATAAGCTGATGTGGGCACATTTCGTGTGGTAATCATTAGAGTTGTGACTGCTGCAGTAAGAATGCTGCACACTGTTCCTGTGGTTAGTTCTTCACTTAAAATAGATGTGAGAATGTTCTAGGGAATACAAGAAATATGAGAAGGATGAAAGTAAATCTTTCAAGCTAGGAAGAATAAATGTCGCTGACACAGATATTGTTGCCTTGCTTTACTCAGGGAAAAAAAAAAAGTCTAAATGCTAGGAAGCAGTATTTTTTCTCTGTAGGAGCTAAGCAAACAATTCCTGTGCCTTTCCCAGCCTGGGGCTCAAATGGTACATGCTGTGGTTGGAAATGCTAACCTGAAGGACACCTGTACACCCTGGGTAAGCTTATTATATAACTTCATTTGTATGCATGGAGAAATACACTGGTTTTGAGAAATTTAATTGATACCTTTTTTCCCATTGCCAACAGAATTTTTCCTCAAAGAGAGTGAACAAGATCTCTGACAACCTGTTTATTGGGCAACCAGGGGTTGAAGGATGGGAGAGAGTTAAAGGAGATTTTCTTTAGATTCCTGAGACCTATGAGTCAGTATGTCATGAGCAAAGGTTACATAAACTAATAGATTAGAACAAGATTTAGTTGCATAAACACTGTTACTGCATTTCAATCTGTCACAGAGTCAAGCCTGCAGATTATTGCAGGCAGAGCTAGCCTGGGGCTTACAGTCCATCTTGCTGGACTGCCTCTGACACTGGATACATTTGAAATAGCATTGTTCTCTTGCTGGGGGCTCCTCTGAAATCTAGGGCTTAGTGCTGCAAGCCTTGTTTAATATACAGTGCTGTTGCTCTCAGCTCCTGTCTAATTTGGGATGTCACTCTGGTATATTGGTTGCACAATAATTCTGTTTCATTTAACCAAGGATCATCATACCACTTATGTGACTGATCCACTATAGGCAGCCACAGGGACTAGATCCTCTTCAGATTTCCCCCCAACTTCCCTGAAGCCTCTATTCCCCTTCCTTCCATCATACTCTTTCCCCAGAATATCCTGGACGAAGTCAGGGAGACCAATATAAGCAGCTCCTGCTGCATGGGGCAAAATAAGGATGGATATGTTACCCAGGCCTGTTGTCAGGGGAAAGGGAGTCTGGATTAGGAATTTTGAGTGGACTGGAGCTGATCCACAGGCCATGAGACATTATGATGACTGTGGTCTGTGTTGTTTGGGAATATTTTAGGTCACATGGGAAAACAAAGCCTTTCTTGGAGCTGCAGAGCTGCGTTTTTTCAAAGTGCATGAGGGCAAATTATGCTCCCAGGCAGCAGTACTTTCCTCTTGTGTAGTGTTTTCCTTTACTCTTCTTGCTGATCCCATTTCATCATTTTACACGTGGGAATTGAGGCATCAAAGTTCAAGTCTTTATTTAGATGCTTAACTCCCATTAAGTATAGCAAACTGTCTCTACAGCAGGCTTTGTTCATAGCCCTCAGCCCTGGGCACCAGGTAACATCTTGAACAGACTCTGATACTTCGTTGTTCAAAGACGAAGTGGTTTTGGGGTTTTTTTGGATGACATCATTTGCAAAAGTAAACTAAGGAGGTTTAGTATCTACATGAATGTAGTTTTGAAAAAACAGTCAGATCCAAACTTGCAAGAGTGTCCTGGTGGGCAAGTTGCATAAGGACAGAATTAGTGGTGACTTCTCAAAGTGTGGTGTTCCGTAGTGGTTTTTGTTTTCTGGAAGCAGGCCCTGGAACCCTGCCTGCTTATGTGGACCTGGCTTGCCTCCTTTTCAGTTGAGAGTACAGAACAGATGGAAGACTAGCAATCAAATGCAGGGAGAAGCTAAATATGTGATTAAATTATTAAATTATCAAAAGGCCAAAGCCCTTATTGCATGAAAGGCAGCTTAAAGCTACCCCAAAACTGGCTTGAAGAGTTGGGTTTTTTGGTGCAATTATTTATTGCTTTTTGCTAATGGATATTAGAGAAGTGTAGGGAAGATATTGTGGTGGTTGTGCATGGGAGGAAATGGCATCTGGGAGAAGTAGAGCAGAGTGTCCATGTGATAGTCCCTTGATTTAAGAGGAGATGTAAGGTTTTGTGCAATATCATCTTTGACTTATTGCAAAACATGCTTAAAAAAAGGCAGCTTTTTTTCATTCTCCATAAGCTACTGTTCTATTTGTTTGATAACAAAACTAAAAATAGTGCTTCGTAGAGATTTGCTAAGTCTTTGAAATGCATGAGATTGTTTGTGTCAGTGGGCTGCCTCACTAACTGCCAAGGTAAAATAAAGGCAAAAGAACTGGTCTGCTTTGTTGAGAAAGCTGCTCTTATATCCAAGACAAAAAAGAAAGGAGATGACAGAGCTCAAAACCACGAGTTTTCACAGGTCCAAAAATTCTGACAGCTTTCAGAAAGATTAATTCTGCAAAGAAGAGAACTGTATCTATGTTGCTCCTTGAAAAAAGTCATGTCAGTAGTGTTACAGTATTATTCCCAGTGAAGATAAATGTAGGTAGATTTCATGGAGACTTTATGAGATAAACCCATACAGATCATTTTCCTTTCCACAGAAAAATAAAATTGCAGAGTAGAGGCTTCAGAGACCATGCCTGCTAAATTGGGATGTCTAACCAGCAGTGGTCTTCTCCCCTCCCAGGCACAAGAAGCAGAACTTGCCATAATGCTTGTTGGATAGAAACACTCTATGTAGTGTTTATGTTTATACCCAAAACTCTATATAGACAAATTAAGTGGACAGACACGTTAGACATGTGGCACATAGCCTAATGCAATGATATTTGTGGTGAGTAATTGGGATGTGTTGGAAAGTTTGACGTTAATGTGATACCACTTACCTGACAGAATTGCTTTCTTTATAAAACTCTGTTAGAAATAACCCTGTTGTTTATGTCAAATGGAAGGTGATGATCAGTTTCTGGTTTTTAAACAGTCTCAGGTGCATTTCAGTTGCCTCGAGTGTGTGTGTGAACACTTGCTATGCTAGCTCCTACACCTGACTGACTGGAATTATTGTGAGTGTCTCAGTATAAGCAAAAACTGAAAACTGGTACTGCATACAGAATGCCAATTTCAATAAGGGACAAGTAGCATCTGGAGTGGAGAACTTCTGACAGGTTATAGGCATAGAAAAAGTTAAATTTGCCCATGGTGCATTAGTTATTATCTTGAAGGCTCTCTCAGACTGTGCCAAGGGGCTGTTATTCTTCAGAAACACTCGAAAATACTTTACAATGGAGATACCCAAAACCTGATCCAAATTGGCTGTGGCAGATGACATTCAGGCAAATGAGCAGTGTTACCCACAGGACAGCATATTGTTCCTGGAGGGCTGCCTTATTGTGGAAGACTAGAACATATCCCAGAAATGCATTAAGATAAAATCTGCCTGGTGGAAGGTGCAGTTTCACTGCCTTAAGTGGCTTTGAATCAACAGACAACAAATATCAGCCTTCCAGGGTCTGCATGCAGAGCCTCCGGACAGAGATGTAAACAAATTTCAAGCAGTGTTTGTGGGCACTCAAGCCTGTCCCCCAAGAGCAGCAGAGCTCAGCAGGCTGATGGAGGAGCTCAGAAGGCACAGTCTGGGCAGGTCCAGGTCACCCACCCACCTGGCAGGAAAAAGTTGCTCTAAATGACAGCAGTGCAAGAAAATACTGTGGGGTTATAAATGGAAAGGGGTGAGGGATGGGCTTCAGTACATGGTTTTAGGAGGCACCAAGCAATCAGGATGGTTTTCCTACCCCATTTCCTCTTCTGAAGAGGAGTAGATGGCCAAAGCGTGCCAGTGAATTTTAGGTAAGATAAAGGGCTTTTGGGCTAGGACTGGACTTCTCCTCTCTTGAATGTGGAAGCCCTGGTTGCCTGGATGGAGACTGACAAAAGCTGGCCTGCAGGTCTGACAGCTCTGCCTGGGTGGTGCCCTTGTTGAGCAGGCAAGCAGAGCTGACTGCCTCTCCTCACACGAGGTGACTCAAAGTCAGGGGCTGGTGGGTTGCTTTCATATGACCCTCAAGCACCCAAATCAGTAAATTGTAATTTTGAAAGCTGTTTTCCATGGCTGGGCATAGGACTTTAATTTCATTAAACTAAGCATTCTCACATGTCTAAGCCCTGGGTGGAGTTCCTCAGGAAAACATGAATGCTAGTCAGGCTGAGCCACATGGTAGAACTGTTCTGAAATCATTCTCTTGAAAAATAATGCTGTCCTTCTTCTCAAAAGGAATTCATCTGCATTGTCTGGATTTGGCCTAATGTACCTCTAGGCTACTGATTTCTCAGCTTCTTTTAACTATCAACTTTCCTAAAGAAAGATACAAGAATAAATTCTCCAAGTCTGAATTTGAGGCAGTTTTACACCTTTCCCCATCAAATGTAGAATGAGAAAGCTCTGTGCCAATTACATCATTATGGATGCCCAGATTTGTGACCTGTTCATGTAAAAGTTGGTCACCAGTATCTTCCAGTAAGCACATTTTGGTGCTTTCAATGAAAATAGTCAACCTTGCTGGGCATAGAAAATCTGGGACAAGAAAGCCCTGCAGCTTGGTTCTGTAAAGGGTTTAGGGGAAAAGTTAAGTGGAGTATTGTCCTCTCATTTTATCTTTTATATGTTCTTGAGATGTCATTTGGGCAACCTGGGACTCATAGAAGAGTCCCAGGAAGATGCATTGGAGTGGAAGGGTGGAACTGAGTTGTTCCATGGCTGGCCACTGGCACTGGAACAATGTTGGAGTAGCTACAGATGCCTGGGGTGTGTCTCACCATGCCAGCCAAAAGTCTTTTGCTGGAGTAAGAAAGGAAGATGGAGAGTTGCCCTCTCCCTGCAGCACCACTGCAGTCCTCTACCATGGGATGGAAGGAGTTGCCTGGGCATGATCCTGGGCCAGCAGGAATGCTGGTAAGGATGTGCTGGAAGGGACAGGTTCAAGGAACTTCTGTTTCCAGCCTGGCAGGAAGGATGTCAAGGTCAGCACAAAGAGCTGACTGCAAGTGCCTACTCTGCTTCACTGCTGTAGTACATGGCAGGTAAAGTAATGCAGCCAGAAAGCTGCTGCTGACCCATGTATGGCTCTTAACCCCCAAAATGCCTCCTGACCTGCAGCCTGAGGGTGTGATTGCTCAGTGAGTCTGTGGGGATGTGCATCTTAGGAACAAAGCCCAGCAGCACATAGGAAATTACTGGTTTGCAACCCATTCTGAAGACTCAGGGAGCAATTGTACATTCCTAAAAGCATTTGGGAGGGGTGTTGATCCCCCTCTCTCAGCTGAGCTAGGCCTGATGGGAGGGTGTTGGTGAAGGCTTAGGAACAAACTGGGAACTGCTGTACGTGGTTTACAAAAATTATTTACTGCTTCCTGAACAAAAAGAAAGAGGACTTGAAAGGGTTCTTTTCTGATGTTTTGGCATCTTTCTCCTTGCCCCACTAGAGATCCAACCACCCTCCCTTGTGGGAAGTTCTAAATGGAGGGAATAGGCCAGAAAGGAATAAAAGCAGCTCACAGTGTGGAAACTTGGAGTGATCCTTGGGAAAGGACTGTGTGTAGCCCCTCATAAAGATGAGCAAAAGAGGAGAGTGATTCTATACAAAAATGGGCCACTGTGGATGGGGATGAGGCTCCTCTGGTCACATCTGTCCTTGGTGTTCCTGTTGGGCAAGGATAGGGTGGGGGATACTCAGCAGCACCCTCAGGACCCTGCCCGTGCCTGGGTGAGCCCCTGTGTCAGGCTGAGGGCCAGGACATAGTGCTGCCTCCACGTTTGCACGCAGGGAGGGCAGGCTGGGATCCCCTAAGGACTGCAGTACCACAGGGGCAGGGATGGCCACAGTCTGTGGACAACTGTGAGCCCAGAAATAATACCTGTGCCAGGTATGGGAGAGGGGGATGGCACAAGTGGGAGCCTTGCAGGAGGGCAGCCTCAGCCGTGAGCACCCCGATGTGTGTGCTGACACAAACTCCTTGGAAGTCACCTTGCTTCAACTAAGATGTGTTTAAGTAAGTGGAAACAGGCTTTGAAAAATAACTTGCAGTAGAAAAGGTGTTCTAAATTGTGTCCTGTTTGGCACAAACTAGATAATTATCTGTAGCACACTGCTTTTTCCATTTCTCCCTGCTCAGACCAAACAATCTCACTCTTTGCAGTCCATGGATACATCCTTGTTCCCAGTCTATGCCTACAGGATTGATGTATTCTGGCCTTGGGGTTTGATTTGTTTTCTTTCTGATTGTTCCACATTAAAGGTGATTTCACCTTTATGTGAGGGTTGATATTGAGCACATACCAGGATGCCTTGGCCCAGCAGTCAGTTCCTTTGTATCCCTTTTATAATTTTCCTTTAACCAAACCTACAATTTTATTCCCCCACCTCTGCTCCTCCTCTTCCTGCCCCTGTTTGCCTCCCCTCCCTGTGCTTCCCTGGCGGCATTGCCAGCTCTGCACAGGCCCAGTTTCTCTAATCAGATGAAGCTGCAGGATTATCTCTCTCCCTCCCTCCTAGGCTCCATTTTATTTCCTCTCCAGCCAAGGGGGGAGCCAGGAAGAGGCAGAGGGAACCCCATCTCCCAATCTCCTGCCCTTGATGCTCTCTAACAATCCCACCTCCTTTTCCTTATCATATGCTCACCTTAGTGTCAACAGCGTCAGGCAGATCAAGGAGAGGAAATCTGAACTCTTTGGGCTTTTGTTCTCCTCAGATTTCTGAGCGTCTGTTTTTAAATACCCTCCAAGTAACTTGTGCAGGGAAGCTGGATGTGCAATCTCTGAGTGGGGGGAAGGTAAGGACCACGCGAGTCATGTATTGCTCCTGTAAGGACAGCCAGTCCTCTCCGTTTTGCCAGGAGAGTAACAAAGCAGAAGAGGGGAAGGGAAGGGAAGGGAGAGGAGCTGCACAGAGACAGACCCAGGCTTCTGTAAGTGCTGTGTTGGCAGCAGGGGGTTGATGGCTGGACAGAAAATCCCAGGAAATTGTAGCTTTCTCTTTTTCTGAAATGATGGGAGCTGTGACTCTGAGTTTTAATTGAATTTAATGTAGTTCTGTAGAAGGTGTTTTTTTGTGCTGATGTCTTTCACTTTCATGTGTTTGTGTTTGTCTTTCAGTAAGTATTTCCAGAATATACATGTCGCTGTTTCTTTGGGGGAGAAAAAATCCCCATAAGCTTGTTCATCTTATTTCTCGGCACATCTATGAGTTTATGAAGATGCTTTTTGATTATCTCTTGTGTGTATATTAGAGTTTGGATAGTAAAAATAAGAGAAAAGAGTAAATTCTGTTGCTTTAATTTCTACATTTTAGTATTAATGTGCCAGAGAATTGTTTACCTTACTGTTTTCCACCATGTGTACCACGTGTTTTTTAAATTCCTAGGAATATCCAACACTAGAAAAATCTGAGGAATATTTCAGTGCTTTCTGCATATCAGCTTTGTTTTATATTTTTCCTTCCTAGATAAATGGTCAATTGCTATTTAAAATGGCAAATAAAATTTTTCTCTTAAACCAAAACATGTTTTTTCCAGTCACAAATTTGATTTGGTTTGGCTTTCTATTGTCACTAGATTAAATATTTTATATCAGAATCCTTAGTAGAAGACTGTTTTATGTATATATTGTGATTAAAAGAAAGAGTCTGTGCTGATGCACTTCTGGATTTCAGGGGAAGAGGGAAAAGGCAGGGGGAGTAACCAGTTATTTCCATTTAGAGAACTCTAAGGATGAAAGATGATGGGAAAGGTAGCCACGAGATAAATATATTTGGCAAGATGTTGACCTTATATAGATCAAAATCTACCTCTCTTCCATTGACTCATGCTTCAAAGTAATAATCTCGTACAAAAATATAGAAGTATCAGTGGTTTTCTTGCACCAAGACATTGATGAAAGCTTGCAGATGGTTGTTTGCATGTTTTAGTGTATGTCTGAGTGTTTGCAGGTCATTGATTGTAGTAAGAGCTGAGTTTGGAGATCTCTGCATGGAGTCTTTGTGTAAAACAATTCGGTTTTGACAAGTTTTCATTTAGGAGGGTGGATTAGATGAGGGCTTTATGTTTTCATGTCGTGTCTTGATTATTCCATAGACACTTCTCCACTTACCAGGTTTTGTTGATTTTTATTGTCCAGACATTTTATCTTAACTGTGTTCCAGGAAAAGCTGGAATTGCAGTTTAGTTTGTCTGACAGTTATTTAGGGCTGCATAAACAAGAGCAGTAAACTGTGTATGGCCTTGTGGTGTCAGAGTTGGTTTATAATATGAAATGTGATAAATTTCCATCAGATAACAATGCCAAATCCACATTTTTCCTTCCATAGTAAACTATGCATATTCAAACTGCACTTGAAAAATAAAAATGTATGAGGGACAGTAAAACAGAGGAAAATTGTTATTGATGATCATTAGACTTCTGAAGTTAGATTTTCTTTCTTGCCTGTTAGGGCAATGACAAAGGGTAAATTGGAGGTATCTCGTAACCACTGCAGATGAGCAGAGGTATTTGCTTGTACCAGTGAGATACTGTTACACCTGACTGCAGGCAGGTTATTTCTGAGCAGAAAAGCAACAAAATCCTGTTTCTTCTCCAGCGGATTCTTCTGGAGGTTGTTGAGACTGAATTGTTCATTCCTTTGCTCTGGAGTTAATGTTTTTAAATGAGGATGGAGTGTACTTTACTGGTCCCTTGTATTTGGATATTACAAGCTGTCACACAGTTTGCAGGAGAATGCAGCCTAGGAATTATGCTTTCCAGGGCTAGGGACTTGAAAGAGACCTGTTAATGGTATTTGTTCTGCAAGTATTTTTTCCAATTAATCAGGAACAAAAATCTTATTTTTATTATCATACTGATATATTTCTTGCAGCATCTTTGGCATGTGTGTGTGATATTTCATTGCTTCTAGTCTCAAAGCATTTTAGCCCAAGAGCAACAGTACATCAGGAATCATAGACTGCAAATGATGTTGCACTTTTCTTTCCTTGTCAGCCTTGAACTATTTTTTTTTAATTTAAATCATTTTCCGTGGCCATGAGCCACACCATAGGGACTGCAGGCACTGGCCTTTACTGGTCAATTCTTGCAGCTTCATAGTACAGAATTAAGAGGTTTTTAACTGGTGTAAACACTAAAGCTGTATGCATAGACAATATCTCTCTGGGATATTAAGATTCTGGAAGATGTGAATTATCCAAAATTTGAATAGCCTTTTTTAGTTGTTGTTGTTTCTGTGGGGGGGGAGTTGGGGCAGTGTTTCAGTGGTGAGAGAGATATCTTTTTTGTACAAGCAAAATGAGGGGGAGAATGAAAATAAGTGTTGGAGTACAGTGGTCAGGAATATCTGCATGAGGGATACAATGAGAAGGCAGTGAACTGAAAGATAGTGCTGAGCTTTTCTCTGCTTAAGATAACTTGATGCAATATTTCCTTTGAATGCCTTCTAACAATTGAATTAATCTATAGCTGTGCATGTGGTATTTCATCTGTATGTTAAGAACTCTCCTTTAGGAGTATTCTCTGATTGCTGATGCTCTGATTCCTTGTTGGGAAGAAGGTGGCCTCTTCCATTTAGAAAAGTTGTTAAAATTCTTCAGAATAAAGTTCCACTCTGAGAAATTATCTTTAGCAACAGGAATCAAAAAAAAAAAAATCACTTTGGGGCTCCTTAGGTAGATGTACTCAGACCATGGGAATTGGGTCAGGCCAACTAAATGAAGTTGACATCAGGCAGGTCTTTCCTAGTTTGGTGTGTGAGCATTAAGCATGTGAGTTATAGCCAAGCATTGTACTGCACCAAAAGCAGCTCCATAAGAAAGATCACCTTTAAACTGGCCTGTCCCTGTGTGGGGAAGTTCTTGCAAAATGATGGCTTGACTTGTGCACAGTGTGGATTTAATACAAAGCAGAGAAAGGAACAGGAGTCTTTCTCCATCTGCAGAATATTTGCTAATTAAGCTTTAGCAAGGGCACACTTCAGTGTGCAAATGAAGGTTAATGGGATTGAGCAGTTGTTAGACCTTCATTTGACTTGCAGAGCTTTACTCCAGTCAACAGCACAGCAGACTGACAGAACCCAGTGCATCTGAGCTGAGGTGAAAGATCCCACTCCTTTTCAGCTCAAGCTAAGGCATCCTGACATGGAAGTTGGAGAGGTGAGAAATGCACAAAGCCGCCCTAGCTCTCATAAACTGGGGTGGGTTTGTTTTGGGCTTTTTTTAAGACTGTTAAAATTCTTGGTTTTTTGCAGAGAATCTGCTGGGAAAGTTCAGCGATTATGACTGAGCAGGGTCGATCAATACTTCTTGAAACATCAAGGAAAAACATAGATCTTGTTGTAGCAGTTTTAGTTGGTTCTTAATGGCCTCTAAAGTGTGAAAGGGATGGGGTGATTTTGTTGATTTAGTAACGAGAGGTGTTAATGGATTGGAAAGAAATTTTTGGAGTCACTGCCTCCTTCCTATAGATCACCTTTCATGTGGAATATGGGGATCACCTTTGTGCTTCTTTTCCAAAGTCATTCCTGTCTCACTACAAGGTACTAAGGTTTCAGTAAAATGTACAGGTCCCACTGATCAATTAAAGGTGGATCAGTGTTGCAAAATGGCTGCACATTTCAGCTTCTCAGGTTGAGAAGGTACATGACCCTCATTGGCACTGACAGATAAAAGCACGTGTTTATGAAAAGAATTTTTTTAAAGTCATTTTTGAAGGGACCTTGCGAATTTATCAATTCCAATATCCATCTCAAAGCAGAGACAGCTGTGAGGTCAGATCAGATTTCTTAGGGTTCTGTCTGCATGAGTCTTGAATATGGTCAAACCAATGTTTGAAAAGCAAAGAATTCCTGTAGCAGGGCCTTTATTCTTTATAATCATTATCTTGTTGCTAGCAGTTAACAGCAGATGCCTGTAGAGTTTTTCTCTAGTTGTCCATGTCACACAGCTGAGATCTTTTTCTATCTGAATGATGCCAGGAACTGAATTGTCTTGTGGCTCTTGAGTTGTTCCAAATTTATACCTCAAAACTTTGTGATTCTGACATTATTAAATGTTAATAAGGAAGTGGAGACTTCTCCAGCTTGGTTTATGGTTGAGATTAACCAAGAGGAGGGGAAATTTGTTTGTTTACATAGAGTAGAGTGTAAATATTAGTTCTAGAGGAAGTCCTTCACATACTTAGATTTGACAAAGTATTTGCAAACTTTAGTCTGCTGCTTTGGACTGTTACTTTACTCCGTCTTGGGTTTTTTCTCCCAATGGTCTGTGGTGTCAAGCCTTGGGAGGCAGGGGCTCTCCTCTAGCCAAGCTCTAATGTTTTTCTTCTCTCAGTCCTGGGAGAGTAGGGAAATGCTCCCTTTCATCCCTTTCAGATGTTCTCTGAAAACTATAGATAATGGTTCCCCACACAGGTCGGATTCGACCACAGATGAATTGGAACAGTTGCTTTCCTGAGAGACAGACATTGCACTTTGACATAATGCTTTTTTATCACAAAATACCAACTTTGAAATGGAAACTTCCTCTTCCCATATTCCTTGTTTAAATAGTTTCAAACCTACCTCATACTACAATGACAACTTTTAATGCTATGAAACACGATTAGCTAGGCCCCTTTCTAGTTCTTTTCAATATTCACTTAGCTCCTTGGATAGAGGTTGGCAGCTCTTTTCCAGCTTAAGGATCTATAAAGGACAACTTGCAGTGTGAACTGAAGGCTTAAATCAGTCACAGAATCTCTTTTCCATGAGAAGTTCACCATAGTAAATAAAAGCCTATGAGTGCATGTGGCACTGCAAGACAACGTGGTCTGCAGTTGTGACAATTCTGCTTAGAAAGTTTAATGAAGCTGCTTAAAATAATGAATCATTGCTATTTAATATCCCATGCATATACAAGATACATGTTGTCAGCATGCATATTGTGTAGAGTATGTACATACAACACCTAATTTTGAGAAACTCTACTGAGTTTGAGTATTTGAAATCCTTGAGATTATTTATGCTCACGATGCTGGAAAGTTGCAGGGGGTGCTTTAAACATATACTTCTGAGGCACAGATAGTGGCTGAACTTTACTGGTAAAGTGAGTTTTCTGCAAGTGCAACAAGAACTTCCTGTACAGATGCTCTATTTATTTCTTCCAATCCAAATATTACAAAAGAAGGGCCAGAATGCATTATCTTCAGCATCTTATATTTAATATCTTTTATTCTAGGATTTGAGAGTGCTCTGCAATCATGAGTTAAGCCTTTAAATACCTACATCAGGGGCTACTGCATCTAATCTGTGAGTCACAGATGAGTAAACTGAGTCACAAAGGGGATGACTTGCTCAAGGTCATACACTATGTCAGTGAACATAGACAGAATTAGAAAGGAAGTATTTCCTCTTTCTAATTACTGAGCAATTGTTTTTTAAGTTCTGGAAGTCAGTTTTCTGTCAGTCCACAATGTTGAAGTCAGTCTTTTCTCTGCCACCACTGAGAGCAGCTTCTAGAGGTAGATGGATTGTGGTTTTGAATTCTTCTTTTCTCCAAGATTTTGCATGCAGTTCAAAAATGCTGTTATTTAAATAAAGAGTTGAAGGGGATTTTGTGGCCCTTGTGTAGTGTTCAGTCACAGGGGAAAACAAGGGAACAAGCAAGGAAGGCAAACTTCTAGGTTTTGCTAGATAAGTTGCCAGGTTTTTCTAGGTAGAAAAGAGATTCAACTATTACATGTTGAAGAATAATGAGCCATCTTGTTTTGGTGAGGCATCCTTCAGTCTAAAACATTATCTTTACCCTAATGGAGATGTTTGGAGACCTTCAGATTGCTATCAGCGTTGTCTGTATCCCCATTATTCCTGTTTGATGCAGCTGTAGGAATTGCCATCCTTCAGTTCAGGATGATATGTGAACATGAAAAGCTGCTGTACTTGTGGCTATATCTATTCAGTAGTTTTAAGGCAGATTTGAGCTTCCTTTGTCTGCCACTGCAGCTGGTTGTAAAGCTTTTATCTCTGTTGGCACAACACTGAAGCAAGGGAGTGAGTTTTATGGGGAGGCTGGGCATGTTACACAGGCTCAGCTCTGTGCTTTTCTGCCTCCTTGCAGCCAGCACAGAGCACACATATGGACTGTGCATCCACTCACACAGGCTGTGACACAGCTTTGGCTGTCACAGGTGCCTTCACCTGGCAGGGAGGGGTGTCCCAGTGCCCTTTCACTCAGAAGTGCAGTGCTATTAAAGTTGGGATGTCCACAGGGCAGGGAGGATAAGCTGAGTTCATACCTTCCCTCTAACTGTTGCTGTTAAGCTTTCAAGTAAACAGCAAAAATTATTATTTGAATATTTTCTACTAAAACACATGAATTTGCAAGTAGATATTCTAATCACTGAGCCAGTTGGGGTAGAGTGCAAACTGCTGGCCTCTTGTGCAGGTTGCACTGATATCCAGGTGTACTTTGAGATTGGAAGGAGGCTGTAAGTGAACTTCTGGTTTGCTGTATGATTTTTAAGTTCATGCTGCTGCCCAGGCAGCTGTGATTCACATTTGTCAGGCTTGGGCCTCTGACAGGCAGGGGATTACTGAGCAAAGCTATGGCCATGTGTTTTTCCAGAGCTCCAGATCAGTGGGGTTGCTGTGGAGCTGGTCTGCTCAGGACTGAAGAGTTTGTACAAAAGTGGAGCTCTGAGGAACATGAGTTGTTCAACACCAGACCAATTCTGTCTCCTCCAAGTTGGAACATGTGCAGGAATAGGGTTTGATCCCCTACTGTGAAGAGGAAAAGGCAGACTAGTGTTTTTCTCTCTGAAATAAATCCAAATGTGGATAGGCCACCACATATTTTCTGCATTAAAGATGGATTCCTAAAGAAACTATCAAATATTTTGTCACAGAACTTCTGCAATATACCAGTGGATATCAGTAGCCATCAATTCTTAGCAGCATAATCCTGGCATCTGAATTAACAGTTTCATTTTGCTTAATTCTGCTCTACTTAAGCCAGAAAGACATTAATATACCACTTCTTTAGGCACGCACTAGTCAGTGTAAGCATGATTCTAGGTCAATGTTGCCTGCTGCCATTATATTTGATGTTTTTAAGCCCCAGCTGGTGAAAACAGCTGATTACATGACCATGTCATCATATTTAATTTGTAATTAAAGTTTTAAGTCTTCTAACTGAAGAGATGAGCTTTGAAGAAGTGAGCTGTCAAACAGTAAAAGTGAGCATCAAATATGACTATACAATATCTCATATTTTAGCTCTGTTGGGTGTATTGTAGGGTGGTTTGTATGCTGCAGGAGATCTCCACATGGAGATATAGTGGGAGTAATGTTTTGCTCATAAAATTCTTCTAAAGGAAGATGAAGTCCAAGAGATTTTTGAAGTTGTTTCTGGGAGAGATGATTAAATTAAAAAGGTGGCAAAGAAGATGCCACATGTTGCAGTAGTAAATCATGTGGTGGTGTCAGGACAATGTCCAAACACATGCCTCCCTTGTGACAGAGTGCACCTCTCTCTGGTTTCCCAATAATTCATTTACAGCCATGTGTATTGTCCTTCCTGGGACTTCAGCTGAAGGTGTCACTGAAATGGCCTCCTTTGGTTCATTCCTATAAGGCTCCTCTCTCATGGCACTTCCATTTTAGCCTTTTTCATTTTTAGAATTCAGAGTTGTCAACTCTGCTTTGCTGGCTCAGGCTGTGCCGGGGCTGTGGGCTGTCCCCGGTCCTTACAAGAGAATGCTGACCTTCCTGCACGGCTCTTCTGAGCTGTTGGGATAACTGTGGCCAGTGGCCTTGTCGTTCCACACTGAGGTGAATGCATTGGCAAATGTTGGAATCAGTTTGTTTTCTGATGTGGCAACTCATCTGTTTTCTATTGCTGAGGGCACTGGTAACCAGGGCCCGTGGCACCCTCAGTGTTTGGGGGAAGAGTCTCTGCTGTGGCCCTCAGGAACAGAGAGCCGAGGTCCAGTAACACTTGGGGTAAAGGGGACTCTTCACTCTCAGTCTTGTCACTGCAGAGAGAAACCTGCCCAGTGTGCTCAGCACAGGATGGGGAAAGGACAGAAGTCATTTAGGAAAGCCTGGCAGCCAAAGCAGTAATTAGCAGAAACTTAACAAGGTTGTGGCCAGAGGCCTTGTGAGGGCATCAGACACAAGGCCTGTGCTCTGGCAGGGCTGAGCACTGAGGGTCACAGCTCTCTCATGCTTCCTTGCCTGTCAAGTGCACTCCCCCTGCCCCCTGTGAATTATGGTCCCCAGTGACATGGCCCCACTGTCCCCAGTGCTTCCTGCAGTGCAGAACTGGAAAACAGCCCCATTCCTTTGCATACAAAGTGTGCACTTGTCTGTTGTGTCTGTCTGTTGGTATCTCTAGATGCCCAAACTAGTCTGTCCTGTAGATCTGGCTGATACTTGGAAATACTTAGGATGATAGAAAATATTTACAAAAGGGCATTAGCAGATTAAACCGAACAAGGCATAGTTTGTTTATAATGCTATTCCAAAGCCTACAGAAAGATGATGGATTAAAGGTTAAGTGATTGGGGTCTCAACCTGAGTCTTTATTAATCTAGTTGATAGAATTCAGAGAAATTATTTTTGTATTGACAGAATTCAAAGAAATTTTTTATGTTCCCTGACAAGTGATACCTTTTCTCCTACTATAACTCCTCTATTTCTTCCTTTCACTTACAGCTCACCAAAATAAAATAACAATTAAAAACAGCAACAACAAAACTCCTAATCCCAGACACTTGAATCTCTAAGCTTTTTACCATGGCTAATCCTGTTTTGCCAATGCCTTTCAAGTGGTTTGACTCCCCCCTCCACACACACAACGTAAATGTTAGTGATTGCTGTTAATGAACTGTTTCCTTCTGTAGTAGTAGTGGTTAAGGAGAGGCCATCAGATCTCATCATGCTATCATGCCAATCTTTGTCTAAAGCAAAACAGATCTTTCTTATCTTGTGCAAGTAGTTCTCCATCTGGGCAAGCAAGGATAATTTTTAGACATAAGTACACTTTTTTTAAATTTATTTTGATGGTATAAGTTTCTTTATAATTAGTACAGCTCTAAAAGAAATGAATGTCATATTAGATGTTCCTTTTTATGTCACTTTACCACATTCAATGTTTAGTCTGGACTGCAGTAAGGAAGCCACATTGCTTATAACATACCAGGTCTGAGGAAATCCCAGTGTGAATATACTGAATTGCTTCTGGTATTTGGAGCTGGGCTGTTTGGGCAGAAATGCAGGTTTTCCTCTCTGTGCTGTCTTGTGCCCCAGGCAGGGGTCAGTAGTTTATGGCTAAGTGACTGCTGCCCCTGAGGATGTAATTAAGTTCCATCATTTTAGCCATAAACTGCTCTTAACTTTCAAATTTATAACTGTGGTGTTTGTAATAAGATTAAATAAAGTTAAGAATCTCTATCTAGCAACCTTCTATTCAAGTAAATTTCTTAAGTTAATTAAAATGACACTATTCTTCTTGTATAAAATATAATTGGAGTCTTGGAGTTTGGTGTTGTTGCAGGAATTCTGTGTTTGCCTTGTGGAGCTGATTATTGCACAGCAGGGCCAGAATGATGCAAATGGAAGAGCAAATTCAGGACAAAGACCTTGCAATCCCCTAACACTTCTGAGAAAGTGTCTTCTCTGAAAGGGCTGGTGCTGCCATGGAGGGTCCTGGTCAGCATCCAAAAATAAAAGTCATCATCCAAAAATGTTGGTATGGATCAGATTGCTTAGCTTTTCTGAATTCCACATTTGCATATTAGTGCTCTCACCCCTTAAACTGGCTTTGATTTAATAACTTATTTTGCTGTCAGGTGCCAGTTTTGAAAGCATAAAATTAAGATACTTTTTCTTATTGTATGATCATCCAGATGAAGATGGATGAAACAGCTGCAGTCATTATTACAAATCTTGTTGACTTGTGAGTTGACCATAAGAGTTATATAAAGAAAAAATAACTGTGGAAGATTTAGAGAAGTCTCTGGCATTGCATGCATGTTTCTGGTAAATAGTATTACATTTCTCTGACTCTTCCCAAAATCTGCAACTAGCTTGTGTTGTTCAGTGTGTCAGGTGATTCTCACTGCCTCACTGTCACTTAACTTACTATAGTAACAAAGTACTAAATGGGGGTTCTTAATAAAGAGGGAAAAGGACTTTTTATGTGGGAGGATAAGACAAGGGGGAACTGTTTCAAACTAAAAGATAAGTGTGTTGTCAAAATTTCAATTAAAGTGTATGTGTGGAATACAAAAACACCAAAGGATTTTAGAATCATAGTTAATTTTCAGTAAATGTCTTTCAATTGGTAACATACATTATATTTAATATTTTGAGAGTAAATTTACTGGTGCATTAAATAGGTCAAAACTTTAATCATAAGTCATAGCAAAATACACATTTGTTGCTTTAAAGTAGTTCAGTGGAATTAGTGAAAGCAGCCTAGATCCCCTCATAAGCTATCTGAAGCTAAGCCAAAAATAGTGGATGTTAATTCCATTTCTATCCTAATCCTTTCTCTGCTTGTCTAACAATTTTCTATATATTCATAGCAGAGTATCTGCCTCAAAAATTCATACTTTCTTATTTGTGTATTCAGGTGCGAATTTCCTTCGAAATTTCAAATCAAAATCTTTCAGAGAGACTCAGAATTTAAAGTAGATGTTTTCAAGTAAAATTCCTTTCCTATAAATCATATATTTACATTTTAAAAATGAAAGTTAAGCCGTCTGTTCTACCCAGCACGCACAAAGAAAGTTGGTTTGGGTGCCTATGAACTCACAAAATCAGTGTGTTTCTCTCCATGTTTCATGTGGGTAATCCATTCCTGATTAGCTGAATCACAAAATACAAAGGCATTGCATGGCTGTGACATTAAAGAGGTTCCATGTTTTGGGGCTGGATTTTTAAAAATTTGGCACCTCATTGTCCGTACGTGACCCACCCTGGCTGGCAGAGGTGTCAGAAGGACCATCCACACCCTTCTGCTTCCCAGCCTGTCCCAGGAGCCATGGGCTGCACACCGGGCTCACTGGGAGGTCTGGCACCTGGGGAGGGGTGTGTGTGTGGTGGAGGCTCTGCTCAGGGGATTTTTGTGCACCCTGAGCAGTCAGTGCCAGCGGTGCACCTGTGAAATGCAGAGTTTGGGAAGGCCCAAGGCCATAGGAGAAGTGTTACAATTATGCTGATGTGGAACACTGGTCTGTCTGAGCAACAATGTTCAGATGCTGTTGGGGGTAGCTGGTTAGAATATTCTACATGTGTAATACATGTCACATTGGCCCATGTTTGGTCATGATTTCATCTGCAGTGGGGCAAAAATAAATTTCTTCAGAGTTTTCTTTGGAGGTTTTTTTGCCAGCATCACCTTGGATGTTGCGTTCAGTGATGTTTGGTCTGTTTCATCCACCTGAATGTGTTGTGTGTGAAGTGACAAATCAGTTCCAAATGCATCACTTCTTTCAGTCACAGAGGCTTCTGCAGCAATGTCCATTGCTACATAAAGAGAGCAAATAGAGACCTTGGTTTCTGTGTACATGTACATATTTGAACACTGTAAACTTTGTAAGAGAGCCCTTCCAACTTCCCACAGCCTTGTATCATTTGTAACAGGATATGTTTGAACCTTCCTTTCACCTGAGTCTCAATATTTGTGTCTGAGGATTTCCATTAGTAAGTGTTGTTTCATCCAGGTGTGTGTGAGAGCCTTTGCAGGTGTTATGTTTTAAAGAGATTAAATGTAAAGTTTTCACCTTGTAGGCAGCTATTGCTCTGGTGTTTAATCCTCTTGACTCCTTTGAGCCCTGTGTGGCAGACTACACTCGTGCTGAAGTGGCTGCAGGAGAGGTAACATGTATGGAGGATGGGAAATCACCTTTTTTCTGCATACAGTCCAAACTGGAGCAAACCCTATGCTACAGCATATTGCTGCTGGTCACAAGTCCCTGCTGCACAACCCACAATGAGAATTTTTATAAGAATGTGATTACAAATATTATTATTTTTTAATACTGTCATGCTCAATTTAATTTCATTATGGAAGACAGCCAACACAAGTGGATTTCAGGTGATGGGAAAATTGCAACCTGTTAGCCTGGTGAAGTTAACAATGGAAATGGAATTACAAGCACTGATAGCTCCCTGGATCAGCTCTAGAGCTCTTGGCAGAGGGAGCAAAAGGCATGTTCTTATCAGTTACATTGGTACATGACTCTTGAAGCCTGTAAATATCACATTAAAAGGATCACATATGAGAAGCTTCTCACTGAGAGGGTTGAATGTGAGCTCTTGCAGCCACTGTGTCCTTGATGGTAGGGGTGAACTTCCCTGTTACATTTGCAGAGTGCTTTTATTTCACCATGTGTATGTACCTTTCCTGTTCCACGCATTCATTTTTATTTTAGTGATATAGTGCACGAGAAATTGTGCAGGTTTCTGTCAGAGACCTGCTAAGGGGGCAGAGTGCATTCAGTGTATCTGAGGGAAAGTTGGCCAAAATGAGAAATTCCAGCTTTCACTCTCTACATCTGCACACAAAATATCCTGTAGTACTTGGTCTGGAAGAAATGCACAAATAGTCTGGATCTTTCTGTTCAACACAGTGAGTTCTTGTAGAAAAGATATATATGTATTTGTGTGGGTAGATAAAGATAAGTGAGCATATTAAAATAACTTTAATTGTCCAAATGTTGCAACACCTCTGTGACACCAAGGCAATATGTGTAGTCAGTCAGTGGAATATCTGATTCAATCAGTAAAAATGGATTGCTAAATCTGGTGAGATTCAAAATCTTCAATCACAACTTCCCTTAGATGTGAAACTGCTAACATAAATGTTAATAACGTATAGAGTACTGCACCAACTGGTAGAAACAAGGGTTTTTTAAAAATTGGAATGACTTAGTGGACTATAGAAAAGGACAGAAGAACTGCAAGACTTTGGCTAAAGATTTTCTTGTTTTGTTTTTACTCGGCCTCTGCTGTCAGCATGAACTTGTGGATTTGCAAAGGCGAGCGGCCCACGAGCCCAGAGCATTCACCCTTAACAGAGGCAGTGCTGAGGTGCAGATTCTCCTTACAGAGAGAGGGGAATTTCACCTCCAGCCTTTCACTAGATCCGTCCTTGCAGCCACCTCCTGTGGTGTCAGAGGTGAGCACAAGCTGGAGTGCTGCCCAGCATTATTTGTTCTGGGAGCACTGGCACTGACCCTGCACTGGCCTGGCAGAGGTCATTTCCTTGGGTTTCATGTCATCTCTGTCACGGGGGGTCAGAACAGCTTTGTCCTTACCTACTGTACACTTGTGTGGGCTCAGGAAAACAGTGGACTGAAACAGTGATCTTCTTGTAACATGAAATATCAAGAAGCTTCTTAGGAAAGGTATGGGGAAAAGGGAGAACTTGTTCAGTTGTTGCGACTTTAAGGTTTAAAAGCTCCATCAGTGACTGGATAACTTCTGAAATGGTGACGTCAAGAGACTAAAAATCATTTTTTTGTTTTCTTTTGACAATCTTATTGCCAATAATATCATTGGCTTAATGACTACTGTGGTGAAAACCTATCTAATTTGAAAATACTTCTGTCTGCTTAAGTTACATGACATCTCTGGATGTCCCAAAAATAGCTCCAGTGAATTTGGGGAGATGACACATGGTAATGTTGAAATAGTTATTGTTAAAAGGTAGAAACCAAGGAGGATTCTTTCCTTTTGTGTTTTATTAATTGGAAAAAAAACACCCGAATTTTAAAAAATCCTGGATCTAATTTAGGGAAAAACTCTTTGGGGAAAGTGAAAATGGAAACTGACTGGTCTGAGTACACTTGGACTAGAGTACTGTGCTTTTTAAAAAGTACTTGTGGACTGTGAAAGGCAAGAAGGCCAAGCAGAAGGTCAGTAGACATTATAGTTTCCAATACATTTATTTCCTACTTAAATTGCTTCTTTTTCTTTTCCACCATTTCTTGCAGATCTCTCTTGTTTGCCATGTCATCTGACAGCCACCAGCTCCACACCCATTCCTACCAGGACTCGCTAAGTTCTTGTCACAGTCTCTTGAATGTCAACAATCACCCCCTGTCCAAGAGCTCCTCAAATCTGGCCTGTATTGGGCACTCAAGGAGTTTAGAGGAAAGGCAAAACAAACAGGAGCTGAAGAAAAGCCATAGTAGCACCATCTGCCACATCCTGGAAAACAGGAGTGATGCAAGGCGTGTGCAGAGTCCTGGATGGTTGTCCTCACAGCCTGGGATGATGGCACTTGGATCAGATGTCCAAACCATAAATGACCAGTCAGCCAATGACCATTCAGAGGGCAGAACTAAGAGCACAAACCATGTTCTTGTCACTGAACAGTCCTCAGCATCCTGGGGAGTGGAGGACACTAAGATGTGTGTAAAGAGCAGCACTGTTGAGAATGTTTCTTCAGCCTGCTTTGTTCACCAGCAAGGCATGTATAAAATGGAAGAATCAGGAACTGCTCTTCAGAGAAGCCACTCAGACCTAACCTGCAGCTGCAAACAGCAGACTTATGTCACTCACATAGAAACCAGTGCTACTCACTCCAGCCTAATCTCTTCTGGTTGCAGGCATGATCTGCCGGTGGCTAGGATGTCTTTCCAAACACAGAGATATGGATCAGAAACAAATGAAAATACATCTCATTATCAAAACCTTATGACTCGTCTTTCTAGAGACCAACAAGTACCCACAAATACCTTTGACAGTGGCAGTATTCCACGTAACACTACTGTTTACACGGATCCTGGCACATTTCACGGTGCTGTTCTAGGACCCCACATGCCTGGAAATGGTTTCCCAAACAGGACAATGTTCAGTCAAGCCCCTGGGATTATTCATGGTGGTCTAAGTTACGGCACTATTCCAAACTGTGCGTACCCCCTCATGGCCATGACGGTTCACAACAACTCCGCGGGGCCCTGCAGTCTCCGGCAGGACGCCGTGAAGGCGGACGCCACCACCCCGGCCTATTGCCACTCCCTGCCCATCCCATCCATACAGCTCGTCCCGCGGCTGGTGTGCTCCGTCAGCGAGACAGACAAACAGCAGGCAGCTCCTGGCTACCTTCATTCCTTTTCTGCTTCAGACATCCTGACGTATCCTAAGCTGGTGTCTTCAGTGAGTGAATCAGGCCTGGATGCCAAGAAAATCCTGAAGTGCTGTAACGTTCCTGGAGAGCAACTGCAGTCTGCTCAACAGGAGAGAGCTCCTCCAGAAGCCAGGGCTGCTCGTGTTGCCCTGAGCAGCCAGCAAGGTGCAGACATGGTAGTGACAACTAAGGATATGTGGACTATGACCTCTATGAATGACATAACCAAAGGCCTGAAACCAGCTCTGGAGCGTAGGGATGCCGAGGTACAAACTCTTCCAAGCATGGAATGCAAATCGGTGGCAACAAGCCCAGCAGCTGCGGCAGAAGGTCACTCACATGTGTTCCCAGAGGTGAACCTGGAGCAAGACTTGGAGGCCCCCAAATCTCCAGTTCGTGAAGTGAGATGGGATGATGAAGGAATGACGTGGGAAGTGTATGGGGCATCTGTGGATCCAGAAGTCCTCGGGGTAGCCATTCAAAAACATCTCGAGTTTCAAATAGAACAGTTCCAGACAGAGCCTGCTGAGGCAGCTGAGAAAAGTAATGAGGAGCCATCCCCTGAAAAAACTGGGAAAAAAAGGCCTTTCAGAACAATGATGCATTCCCTGAGATATCCAAGCTGTTGTGCTCGCTCCAGTACTGCAGTGGAGTGAGCACAGTTGTGGGGTGCAGATAGCTGTGCTGGTTTTAAATTGTACATAAATGCTGACTTCTAAGTGTTAACACAGTGTATGTGGACAGCCCACATCAGGATGAGTGGGAAAAGTTCAGCAATCATCAAATATACATTAAAGCAAGGAAAAGTTCATGGCTGGACCATATAATAGAGAACATAAGATTATCCTTAAATAATGCCATCCAAATGCTCTTCTTGACTGTATTTAATGTAGCACTGTTTTCTTCTATGTTAGTTTTAAACTGTATTGTAAGGAATGAAACTTCTTTTTTAATGGTACACCTTTTTGAAATAATGATGACTTTTTTTTCTGTATTTTAATAATTTAGGGTTAGAAAACAAATTTTAAAAATGATGCTTTAATCAAAGTTCTTAGCTTTCAATCACATTCCTTAAATTGTTTTGGCAGCTGTTTTGCTGTTAATTTAATAATCCTGACTATAAACCCACTTTAACTGTAGACAAAATAACAAACTACTGTAATGTTCTATGACAAAGAATTGTAACTTTTTTCTACATAACTGTGAAGTAATTTCAGTGTTGTTAGTCTGAACTCTTCCCTTAGCAAACTCATGTACAGTTGGAGGACACTCCATCAACTTTCCAGTTAGTTTGTAGTTATGATGAATTACACTCCAAATATCCAGAACTGATGTTTACCAGGTGATTGACACAAATGTACAGTATTACCAAAGATGACTGATGTAATGTGAATTATTTATTGAATGCTTGTTTTAGAGACCTGAAATGGCAGCTGTTCAGATTAGTCTGTGGTACCATCATACCCTACAACTCACGAGCAGGTTTGGTTTGCTTATATTAAAAGTAATTTCCAGTGAGTTCTTTTCATGTTCATCTATCCTGAGCAGTGGTTATTTGGCTCTTGCATAAGCCACAGGGGACAGTTTGCACATAACCTTTGCCTGTCTTGTGTTCCCTCCCTAGTCTGACGTCAGGCATCTGCTGAAAGTGAGACCTTGTGTCTTCCCCAAAGGACAGTCCTAAGGCTATTCTGAGTGCCTTGGTCATTTGGGCAGCTTAAAGATTTATTTTCTTCTAAAAACAACTTTGCAAACAAGTTTTCAGTGCAAAACCTGTTATGATAGTGTAATGCAGCCATAGTGCAGGGCCTGTTTGAAGTGAAAGGTTTGTCAAGGAAGCTGAGAATACTGTTTCCAGTGTCATATGTGCCTTTGGTGAATGCCTAAGATTCTTGGGGAAACAACATGTGCAATGTTTTGAGGGTTTTTTTATGAGAGAGAAGAGAAACATTCATTTCTGTCTCAAAGGAGAATCTGCAGTGTCTGAGAACTTACTGCTGTGGAATTACCCACTCTTACTTTAAATGTGTGTGCTTGTGCTTTGTTGGTTTGGTTTTTGTTCCAGTAAGTTAGCAGACTTAATGTTCACCTGACATATGCATATCAAGAGGTGATTAGGACAGCTCTAAACTTTCATCTAGAAAATCCTTAAATGTAGGACTTCCTAGCTGGAATGTCCTGTGATGCATTAATTAATGATGTAGAGTAGTTCAATATCAAATTTTCATTCCTGGGCAAAGTGGGATTTGACAGAGCTGGCTCCTGTGAAACTCACCTTGTGTTCAGGTGGCTTCATTCAGGCCCTGGGACTTTGGCCTCAAAGGAGTCTGAGCTCAAAATGAGTTTTATACAAACCAAGCATGAAACCACTAGAATGAAATGCCTTACTCAGGATGCCTCTATAGCTGTGAGCATCTAAGTTCTGATAATGATTCTGGATGTTAAAATTCCTTTTATTGAAGCTTTAATAGGGGTAAGGAAGTAATGACTAACTAAATAAAATTACTCCACTGTTATTTAGAGTTTAGCTATGTTAGTTTCTGTGAGCTTATTTTATGGTCCAGAATATTGAACATTGATTTTTTCCTTTCTTCAAACATTACACTTTGACAATTTTAAGCACTATAGTGGTCTAAAGCCTTGTGCTGTCTGTTAGCTTGTCCTTGGGTGTGCAGGAGAATTAAAGATTTAAAGAGTCAAACTAAAGCTGTAAAATAGCAAGAGTACCTTCCTCCTACGGCCATTATAATCCATACTTTATTTGACGTGTGGAAAATCTGTGTTCTCCTTCCCACCCCTGCCATTCCAAGCACTTCTCCAAAATAATGACCCCAGCTGTAGGAAGATGATATAAGACCAGTTTCAAACTGGTCAGAAAGAGAGAGTTTGCAGAAGGGACTGGAATAATACAGCAAAGTTCCTTGAATTCTTTGGCTGTTGTGCTCTAAAACCTGGAACTATTCTTGTGTTTCACACAGTTCTGGTGTCAATTACTTATGGTTTATACGTTGGTGTGACTTGCTACTACAGTCCTAAACACTGATTATCATTCCTGGATAAGAAAAATAAATTCCAAGTAAAGGCAAAGGATACCAATGATTCACAAGTTCAGAAAAACAGGTGCTCACTCATTCCAGGCATTCTGAATCTTCATGTTGCTGTTATTTACAAAAAAAAGGGTTTATGTTTGAAGAATTCCTACACTTTTGGAAAGGTTTAAAGTACTAGAATATAATGGAAATCTAAGGAAAAAACCCAACAACAAACATTCATCTGAATATTAGTTTCAGGGATAAAACAAGTTGTTTTACTTGTACAATCAAAGTCTTAGAAAAAGGGCTATTTGGATTCATTTAGCATTTGGGTTCAATTTTTTTTAAAAAATCAAATGCAGCCATTTTGTATATTAAATGTTCTCTGTTGAGGTGTTACTCTTGTAAATCTGAGAACTCTGGTTTTTAATGTTTTCTCACTTAAGGAGAATCAAATCCATTACATTCTACTCTTAAATATGAATAAAGTAGCAGGAAAACTCACACTAGATTTGTAACTGAGTGGGTCAATGCTGAACACAGATGCTTGTCAAGCTAGGGTGAAATCAGGGTGTATTATTTTCTCAAGCCCCTTTGAAAACCAGTTGGTATTGCATCATGCTGCCTCTGCTCCCCAGCCTGAATGCTCAGGTACCAGTTCCAGGTGAGCAGAACTGGGGCTGCCTTTCCCAGGAATTCTCAAGGAGGGATGCACTGGCACACTGGGTTGTACTTCACCCCTTTTGTCTCAGTGTGCCTTCTTTACCTTAACATACAGGAATAGCCTTAGTTAATGAAGTGTTCTGGATATGTTATGTTGTCCCTAGAGACTAACTAATGTCTCTAGAAGGATTTCATTGTACATTGATACTTGATGGCTGAGATTGATAATGGGCTGAGATGCTTAGCTCAGTGGCTCAGCAGAGATTGAAGGCAATTGATACTAATATCAGTATACTGTTGAAATAGTTCTGAAAAGCTGTTAGAATAATTAATTTCATTCTGAATTAGTATTTACTGTTGCCATTCCTAGAGGAGAGGCCAAAACCTGTCAGACATTTGACACTGACTATTGTCATTGCAGTTTCAATTTGAGAGAGTCTTTGACTGGGGTTAAATACTGGAATACAGTGTATTATCTCAATGCTTTAAATAAAAATTTTCCATAGTTAAATCAGTTCTTTAAAAAAAGCCAAAACAACACACTAAACAGTTGCTTAGTCATTGTCACATCAGTTACTATTAAAATCATTGTATTTATTGTTTGGTCCTCACCTGAACACATTTTGCTTTAGGAGCCCTGTTCCACAGAAAGCCTATCTTCCTTTCAGATGTAGCTTAACAAAGTTTGTGTTGTACAGCTGAGCCAAAAGGACCCACAGAGCAACATCTTTGCACCATCCTCTGAGACAGGGGCGAGTGAGAAGAGGAAAAGGCAGTCAGCTGTTTTGTCCTGAAATGTAACCAAGGTGTTCCAGGGAAAAAGAGCACCTCCACTGCATAGACAGAGCAATGTATTTCTTCCTGATCACTTCTCTGCTTGTAGCCAGTAAGAATAATGACAGGCTGGACTAATTGCATTATTGGATAGACATTTAGTCGTTTAAATCCAAAGCAGTAACGACCTGTCTGGAGATGTGCTAAGGTAAGAGGTCTTCTAGAAGGATGTAACTCACTATTAGAGAACAAATAAGAAAAGCAGGGTAGCTTTGCTCTAGGAAGAGTAATATGTGGTGAGGTTGGGTTAAAGCAGAAGCTGAGAGTGGAGATGAGATTGAGAGACCCCAGCTCCACAGAGGGAACAGGGCTAGGTGTCCTCCAGACACTGCTACTGCCCCCTCTCTTAGGAGCTTTTCCAACTGTGAAATTGCAATGTTAATACTTCATTGCCATCTGTTCCTTTCAGACATGTTGAGGTGATTAATTTGTCTTCTTAAGCCACTTGAAAATGAAAGCAGTTTATTAGTGCTAAGTAATACTGTTAATTGGCAAGAGAGAAAGAGGAAGCATGTGGGTTTATGAGCTGGAAATAAATAATTCTGATCAACTCTCATGTTACCAGTTAAATAATTTAGTGGAACTTGCTGTGTCAGTCTCTCGTGTCTTTCCCCTTAAGAGGACTTTAGGCTCTAGGATTGATTTCTAAATCTTATTTTTTTTCCCTCCATTCAGAGCTATGGATCTGAAATGGAGAATATAATGTTCTATTCAGCTTCCTTCCAAAGCATTGTTATTTACAGACCACAAGATCCAGCTGACCCTTGTCCAAACAGAGGAATCTAATGCCCATGAGCCTGTGTGCAGAGCCCTGGCCTGCTGTTGTCTGCAAGTACTGCCTGTCTACAAGTCTGTGTGTCCTGCAAGTCCCTCATGCCTGCTGAGGAAGGGAGCTGTGGTGCTTTCTGCTGATGCTATAGTCCAGGTCATGCCTCTCTACAGGAGCAATTCTTCAGAGCCATGTGGTTTTAAAGGGCAAAGAGATGGGTAAGCTTTGTGGGTGATGTGGATTAGTGAGAATTTTATTCCTTTTTTTGCTCAGAAGGCAACTTGCAGACAGCAGTTCTGCCCCATATAGGCATGGCTGTGCTCCCTTTTCACCTCTGCCAGCTGGAATGAGCGTGTCCATTTTCTGTGGGGCAGCACCCTATCATAGGCAAAACCAGTGCCATGAAGTTGTTTCTTTCCCCTGGAACTCTTTCACCAGACTTGGCACACAGTTGCTTGTGGCTTTTACTGCATCTGTGAAGGGAATGGTGCAGATCCTTTGCCATGGTCACTTGGATGTCTGGCTTCCACCTTTCTCGAGCTGCAGAAGTGCTGAGCCTCGAGCTGACAGCGATCACATGTACCAGGGCCAATGTGTTCAGATAGCAGAGTACTAAGCTGTAGCTTGTAAGTCTTTGGGAGCATTAATCCTTTCAAATATGCGACCTAACAGATGTCATCTGTCTTATTATCAGGCTTTCAGTATACTACAGGCTATGCCACTCAGATGGCATGTGAAGGAAGCTTAGAAAACAAAGGGGAGGGACACAGGCAAGGAAACGATGCTGCGGGCTTCCATTCCCTTTAGCCACCTCCTGCTCGCCCACAGGCACTAAAGACACCTCCAGTAACAAAGGTGTCACAGGTGTGATGAAGGGGAGATTTTGTTCCCCGAGGTGTTAAAGGTAGTAGGACTTAAGGAATGTGGGTCAGGCGCTCCCGTGCACTCCTGCTGGCCAGGATTACATCTCCGAGCTCCACCTGGCGCTCAGTGCCGGCGCACAGCTCCAAGGACAGACCCGCTCTTCCTCTCCGGCATCTTCTGGTCCCTGCTCACCTCCGACGATTTTTACTGTAAAGCAGAGATGGGCTCACAGCTTGGGGTGAAGGGAATCCTGCCCGAACACCCTTTTGTTTGTGCTTTCCAGCAGACCTGCTGACGGGCAGCTTTTTGTGGTGCAGGAAGCACACAAAACTGTTCAGGCCTCAGTGCCAGCACCTGACGTGTGCTGTACTGCCCTTAAAGCAACTCCAAGTGGAGCTGGAGTGTTTGGTCCTCCCCCTGACACAGACAACACCCTCAGTGATGACACATGCATAAAAAATGGGGCCTTTCCCCTCCTCTGATGGCTTTTTGCAGGTTTGTATAGGTAATTTGCTTACAGTGCCTCTGGTGCTGGTTGTAGTGCAAACTGATGCACTCCACATTGGGACTGGGCAGAAATTCCTGTGTGCAGGTTATTTGAATGCTGTCTTGTGTTCACATTGTCTGGAAAATCTTACAAATGCCACTGCCTCAGAGAATCCAATTTTAGAAAAACTTTTACATTGATTTAAACTCACGATGTGTTGTTATAATTTCTTATGTTGTAATTTCTTCCTTGTTCACATAGTGATCTGTGCTTTCTAAATTTCATGCTTTTTATTCAGCATCAACCTCACTCTAGCAGGAGAATGAGGGGTTAATTTACTCTCATGCCATGTAATTGCTTTCTTAAAAAGGATCTTGGGAAAAGAAAAGACAAGTGTTTCTGAGAAAGCAGAAGAGACCTGTTTCGATTGTGTGATGCATGTTGTTCAACAACCTGCTCCCCCACTCTAATGAGAGCAAACCCTGGAGCTGTAACACAGCCTTTGTGTTCAAAGTCTGCACTACGAGTCTGTCCTTGCTCCAATTTTGACTGGAATGTGCGTGTGTGTATATACTGGGGGAGCTGCAAAATGTTTAGTGACCAAATTTTACATGCCTGCCTCCCTCTAGCGTGAGTCTTTTGCTGCTGTGCCTGTTATTTTTTTTTCATTGATAGGTCTGGGCCACAGCAAGTAAGAGATTTGTTCATGTCTGTGGTGGGACCCTAATTCACAAAAGCAACCCACTGCTTCCAGAAGTTCTGCCTTTGGTTAGGCTGTCTGGAGAAGCTACAGAAGACCCTCCTGAGAACCTCTTTAAATGAAAGATGAGTGTGGAGTTAGGTGTAGTTGGTACTTTTGTTCAATGTGAAATGGGATAGAAGGATAGACAATTTGCAGAAATGAGAAATCCCTAAACTAGAGAAAGGAAAAAGGCTGCATGTGGTGCGCAGGAAAAGGCTGTTAAAACATCTGTTTACAGTCTATATATGAAACTGTTTGTGTGGGAGTTCAAAAACATTTTGTTCCTCTCTGGCGCTGAGGTAGCTCGACACAAACAGCGAAGATTCAAGGTGAGTAAATACAGTGCAGAGCTTTCAAAGTGCCCTTCAGGGCAGTGAAGCCTTTGGACTTGAGCACAAGTGGCTCCTTGGGCGGGCGGGGGGCTGAGGTGGCCCCGGGGGCACGGGCGGGGCGGGCCCTGCGGGAAGGCTGGGGATGGCTCTGGCGCACAGCTGTGGGACCCAGTGCCAGGTCACGGCCTGCCTGGAAGGGGACCAAGGACACACGTCACAGAGGATACGTGCGAGGGGGGTCATGCACCCGGGCTGGCAGGGACAAAGGGAAAACAGTCCCTTTCCAGCGGCAGAGCCAGAGGAAACTGGCGATTCCCGAGGGAGCTGCCTGAGGTTCCCTGACGACTCTTCTAGAATTTCATACTCTGCCTTGGGACTGCTGCTTCCGACGGGGGCAGCCGGCAGCTTGGTCTGCCTTGGCGTCCGTCTGCTCCCGCAGCCTGTGCCGGGCTTGCTGCGCTTCCTTATTCCTCCTTTACGAGGCAGGGATGGACTGCTCAGCTGTGTGGCAGCATTGCAGAACAGGGAAATCACATTCTGGGGCATTTAACAGAGAAGTTAACACAGCTGATGCCCTTCAACTACATTATTGCAGTTGTCGAAAGAGAACAGAAAACAGAACAGGAAACAGAAATGTTCTTTAAACCCCATAAAATTTGCTGTAAAGCCATTGCACCAGAGAATATTCTTCTAGTTCTTTGTGGTTTGAGTGGTGCCCAGAAGTACAGTTTTGCAGGTCCATAGCTACAAAACACAGAAAAAGTTTCCAGTTCTCTATCAAACCTCATGGTTTTCAGGGCATGGGAAGAGATGAATCTCTCCCTGGTCTTCATTCCCACACTGCAGATGAGCAAGGAAGAATGTCTTTGAGTGTGACAAGGGAGTCATTATACACGTCTGCCAAATCAAGGAAGGATGCACTTTATGCTGCAGAACTATAAATGGGATTTCCATTCAGCAAGAAATAGCACTGAATCTACGTGGTGTTACACACTTCTGAGAGGAAAAGCTGCAGGTTTTTATCCTCATTAACTATTTCTGATGTGTATTTAGATCCCTTTTACTCATCCAAAATGCTTTTCCTCATACTCTGGTTGGAGGCTTATTGTGAACACTGATACACAGTTTTATCCATTACTGAGGAACTGCCCACTACATCTCCATCTTTGCTGCTGTTTTAACATGAGCAGATTATTCTGTTTATTTTCCCAGAAAACTGCATCTCTACCCAACCTTTTGCTTTTATTTTAGTAAATCACCGATTTGCCTTTTGCTTAAGCTGATGTAATTTTAATTTTCTTTCTCTGATCTGCTATGCAGGTTTGTGTAAAAAGTACACCTGGCATGGCAAAGGATATGACTGAGAAAGGAGCAGTGTGTACTGCCATGAGGGATGGGAGGAAAGAGACCATTTAAAGATGCACATGGCTCCTTACCCTTGATATTCCCTTAGGGGTAAGATGGAAGATGTATCCAAAGAGCAATTTCTCTTAGGAAGGCATGACCTTAACCACAATGAATCCACATAGAAAATATACTGTGTGAAGCAACTCTACCAACACAAACACTCTCAGACCATCTGGATTATAATATTGACTTGGTCAAGCCTGTGGAAAATGTGACAGAAACTTGTCATTGTCCACCGTGCCTGCTTGCCCAGAGAGACAGCTTGCTTTCCTCGGGAGAGTCCTGCTGGGTAACTGCATGGGGGGAGAGGACACAACATGAACACTGCTTTTCCAAGGTCGGGCAGGGTTGGTATTATTTTTTCCCTTAAATCCAAGTACACAGAGGAGGATTATATAACACACCCTGTGTCTCCTACGTGTTTAGACAAGGAAGCCAAATACCTGAAATGCCTGTTCCTAGGGTAACAGCACATCTGGGATTAGGTGGCTGACTTCTACTTTCTCTTATGTCAGCATTGAATAATTTGTACTCGTAACCGCGGTCCTGTTCAGAAGAATGGCTCCTTGGTCTGTGCCCAGAGGAGGAAATGTGTAGGAAATTGTGACTCAGCTAACACAGGTACTCAGCTACTTAGATTTCTATTTGAAGTCCTTTCTGCTTGGAGTAGCCATACATTCTCTGTTAAGCTTAAATGCTGTGCACACACCTACAAAAGGCAGCCCTTCACAAATGTGCTGGCCAGGTGGTCCCAGAAAGGCTGGAATCATAGAGAATCACAGCATAGTCTGTGTCGGAAAGCACCCACAAAGAAGGATCATGGAGTCCAACTCCTGAATGGCCCCCACAGGGATCAAACCCACACCCTCGGCGTTATCGGCACCCCGCTCTGAATAGCTGAGCTGATCTCCTTGCCCCTGACTAGATAAAGCGCGCGGGCAAGGAGCAGCAACTGGGGTCCTTTTCCCAGGTGGAAAGGGGGAAGGCAGTACTGGGAGGTGTTCTGCCGTGCTTCACGCTTGCGGAAAGGAAAACCCAAAACTTGTACTGTAGTAAGCCAAACCAAGCCAGGTATTCTAGGAAATTTCCGGTGGACACGAAAAAGACCCAAACGGGTGGCTCATTCACGTGGTGAATAACACGCGTTCTGTGCTCGGAAGACTCGCCGTGCCGGGTCAGCCGTGATTCCTGGAGTTTGGCTGCCGGGAGGGGCAGCACCAGCGCCGCCCCTCAGCGCTCCCTCAGCGCCGCCGCAGCCGCTCCGCCGCGCCGGCAGGGGGCGCGTGGGCCGGCGGTCTCGCGAT
>JANPWX010000054.1:3761836-3791810 GCA_024734555.1 Trochalopteron elliotii
TCGCTTCCTGGGCGCGGAAAGTAAGTGCGAGCTCTTCTGTTGGGGGTGTGCATCCCGTGACGCAAATGGCGGGGACCGATGGGGACCCCTGTGTGCCTGGAAACAGTTTGATGGCACGGAAATGGCCGGGGCAGGTGATGGTGTGTTGCAGTCGTGTGTCTTCTTGCAGAAGTAATTGTATTTTGTTCCTGTTGAGCCGAAGTGTGTGATCGCGGGTGTTCCAGAGCATGTGACCTGAAAACGTCTTAAATTCTCAGTGCTATTTGGGAGTAACCGGAAAGCAAGGAAATAGGTGCTTGTCCCCATTTAGTTTTGTTAGAGGCTCGTGGAAATTGAAAAGAAAGGCGGATTGGCTCTCATGCTCAACATGTGAGTTTTACTGGGTTTTTTTCGACAAAGCCTAAGAACAGCCATTTTAACAGGAGCTGGCTGGGTGGAGGAAGACAGCATTCATTCTCCATACATTCTGGAGTGAGTCTCTTGCAATCATCGAAAAAAGGAAAAGCAACAAACAGTAGTTGCAGAGGTCATTAGAGAAGTGTGTGTAAGCTTCTTGAGTTCAATTGTGCCCTTACGAAGCTGCTAATACAGACTGTGATAAAGTAGGTTAACATAATTATCATGAGAGTTGTTAAGTACATTATTTATTGTGTGAGCAACTATGGTAGTTTTATTTAGCCTTTCAGACTTTGACTGTTGTTATGTAAAAATATAAAAAATTAAATAATAACCAATATGAATTTTTTAATTTACTTTTGAGTATATGATAGTTTTTAAAGCATCTAATACCCTTGTTTTCTTGGCTGGGTGTATTGTTGTCATTTACTTATTAGATTACATCTGAGAACTAGGGCTCCCACTTACACTGTTGGCTTCTACTTCCTGTAGCTTGTACATGAGAGTTGAAAAGTGGCATAAAGTCTAGGGTGTGTTGTGAGAAAAAGCTTAGCTTATCTTTTACTGAACATTGCTGGCATGGTGAAGATAATGAACCCTTACAGAAGTGAACCTGTGAACAAGCTAGGGTGTGCAAATACCAGGGCAAAACTGGCATTCAGAGCACAGCTCGGAGAATGATGTATTTTGGACTTCTGCACCCTCTGATTTGGTGCAAAATACCATAAGCTTAAAGATTACATTTGAGTTCTCTTCTCTTGTGTTTGTGCTCTGCAGTTCCTAGAAGATGAGGTGTTATGGTGAGGATGGGATTGAGTTGTGTGCAGGGTCTTGGGGTGTCTTCTGTGCCTTGTGTCCAGAGGCACTGGAGAGACAGGAAAGCCGTGGTGTTGAGGGAACTAAGGGAGGTGCAGCCTCTGCTCCTGCCCCACAGAGAACATTGCTTTTTCTGTCACCTTCCACTTGCAAGCCACTCTTAGCCCTCTCCTATGTGAAACACACACTTTTATATCTGTCTGGTAGATCTTGGCTGTAGAAGGACTTTTGGGTTGCAATTATATGATCATTTGGCTTGGAAATTGCAGACTAAATAGCTGCTCAGTAGCACAAGGTTGTCTTCTTGTATTCAAAATTACTTTCAGTTCTCTCCAGAGCAGTGGTAAAAATCTGTGACATTTTAGATTGGCATACATGTTTGCTTTAAATCTGCTGGGAATTTCCATAGCTGTCATTGCTGAGGACTTGTTTTAAATAGAACAAATACTATGAATGTTGAATGCTTCAGGAATCCCATGAAGCTGACAGGAGAATTCAAACTCTTCCATAACAAAATAACCCATTGTTTAGGAGAAGTGATTACACTGATCCTTCCCATTTTTACTGAAAATCCATACTATCTTTTTCCCCCTACTTGCAGAATCCTTACCAGTATAACTGCTGTAGAAGTTCTATATTTGAGCCCCTTCTGCTTGAGACTGTGCTGAAGCTAAGTTACCATAGTTGTGACCAGGACAAAATAATGGGTAGCTATTAAAAGTTCTGGCCTTTATAGCTTAGTAAAGAGTGATCTTTGTAGCAACATGTGAGTTTTCAGTTGATGAAACTGTATTGGCATTTTCTTATTTATGGGAGCCAGCTCATTTGCCTGCAGAGGAAAAAAGGGTGGCTGAAATATTTCCTGCCCCTGGGCAGGCCATTCTCCTCCAGTTCCAGCACTGCAGTTGAACCTTCCCTGAATCAGCCCCTCAGCTCCGGAGTTTGCTGGTTAGGCATAAAAGCTGAAGGAAGGTGACTGGCAGGAGAGGATTGCCTAAACTCCTGTGGCCGAAGCTGTTGTCAAATATCTGGTGGTTTTCCTGTAATTGTGCAAATTCCATGGGCTGAGGTGTTTGAGAGACTGTTGTTGCTCTTGGATGAGAGCTTTATCTATGTTTAGAAAACTTGCATCTGTGTAGGGTCTTAGGGGCTTTTTTGTTCACCTTTTCTAGTGAAGTAGAGCAGATGGTTCTTCATATGATGCCCTTCCTCTTCTGTTAAAGAGGAATAGAAACTATTAAGAAATTGTTTTTTCCATTGTGTTTTAGGAACACATCAAGAATGAGTCCACCACAAGATAGAAATAGAAATTCCTGCAGCAGTGAGACTCTGGCAAAGTGCCTTCAAGCAAAGAAGGACTTGGAAACAGCTATATCTGGAATTGTCAAAGCTGAACAGCAGATTAAGGAAAACTGGCGGGAGGTAATTTTTAATTACTTCTTAAAGATTTTTTTAATAGCTAACATGACTTCAATTAAAGCTTTTATTATTCCAGAGTATTTACTATTATCACGGTGGTCTGAAATTTTCCTAGCAATTTACAAACACATTGCTGTGTCATTTGGCCATGCCCTTGATAAAGGTATTCCTGTATTACTGGCTCAGGCATGCAGAATTTCCAAAAGCTATCAGAATAGAGAGAGATTACAAAGAACATTATTCTTTGATACCTCTTTAAAGGTAGCCTCGGAATTATTACTGACCTGAGGCATGTGGTGCTGTGGGTGACTGGGATGAATTTTTGAGACACAAATCACTCCACAAATACCACTTGCCTCTGACAAAGGGTAGTTTGCAATCAGTGCAGCACATGAGTGTTCCCTGTGCTGGCCAGCTGGAGGAACGGTGTGTGTTCCCTGACAGGTCAAGGCCAAGATCCACAGCCACATCAGCCGGCAGCTGGAGTGCCTGCGCAGCCGTGAGGTGTGGCTCTTCGAGCAGGTGGACCTCATCCAGCAGCTCAAAGAGGAGGCCTTGCAGCAGCAGGCACAGCAGCTCTACTGGGTAAGCCTTGGCTGCCACTTGCTGCACTGGCATTTTCAAGCAAACCTTGTCCTTGCAAGTGTTGGCTCAATTTTAAAGCTGGAAGCTGAAACAATGACGTGTGTTTTGTCTTCCATGCAGTACTTGGGACAGTTCAATTGCCTTATTCATCAGCTGGAACGCTCCTACAGCAACGAACTGGCAAACCAGATTTCAGTTTGCCTGGAGAGGTAAATACATTTTATGATGCAAATTAACACACTTGGGTTTATTTTAACTTATGAATTTAATCTGATTTTTTAATTCTAATAGAACTAATAATAGAGCTCACTGTTTCTACATTTTTAATAGTTCCTAGAAATAAGAACTTTAAAGCAGTCTGAGGTGATAAACCAGGACTATAATGAGCAGGAAAGGTACTCATTTATGCAGATTATTTCAAATATTAGTTGTTGATGACAGTTGAAGTAAGACAGTGAAACTTGTGTTTTGCTGGTAGTTTATTCTGTTCTTGGTTTGTAGATAGCCATTCCTTCCTTGTATGCTGTATCAAAAGTCTCTTTGTTACCTAATTACAGCTAAGTAGCTTGAAAGCCTTTTTATGAAATAGTGGACTGACTTCCAAAACAGGACAGATGAAGAAGACTGTAATTTTTTTTTTCCTTTCTGTAACTATCACCTTACTCTTTCAGACTGGGAAGTCTCACACTTAAACCTGAAGAGTCTTCCATCCTGAATTTTGAGGCTGACACATCTTACCTTCGCCAGGCTATTACCTCATTTGGTTCCATTAAAACAATGGTAAGCAGCAGGACTTCCCTGGGTTGGAATACTTGCCTCAAAGATTTTTTTTTTCAGTAGTCCAATATATTCTAGGTGTTATTTTTGCTTTTAGTGGCAGCTTGAATAGATCCTGTGCATGAGTCATATAATTTTAGCTGTATAATAAATACACAGTGGTTTATTAATTACTGCATGTAGTTTTTACTGAATTTAGTTACGTACACGTCATCTAATGTATTTTGGCAGAGGCTGAGGGAATGACTACTGCATTCCTACCCTATCCCAGAAAATTTGTTACTGTTTTCTTTAGACAGAAATAGTTAAAACATTGTAGATGCTTTCTGTGATAAAAGTATTTTGGGATTCTTATGTAAGCAGCGTATTTCCTGTATTATTGGAGACAATTCTGTTAAAGGAAGCAGACTCAAGGAAGTATTTTCATAGTCAGTCTTTCTCCATTCTCTTTGTAAATGTTGAGAACATTTAGTCATAAACCACTGAGCATTTGTAACTGTTCTTTACTTCTGCTTTATTGTGGAATTTGTCCAGTTTCTAAACTGGATGAAACAGAGATTGAAATTAATTTTTACTTTCCTTTCAGCAAACCTCAGAGAGAGAGAGTGCTTCTCCCTGGTTCCCAGGGCAGAACTGTGCCCTAATGAACTGTGAGCAGGTAAGATTGACCTGTGTGTGAGTGTTTAATTGCATTAGAGGGAAGAGGAGAACTCAAGCAGGTTATGTGAGCTTGAGTGATGGCTTGTGTTTGTGGAGATGCTTGAGTAGCCAGTAACAGTGTCTGTGGTGAGCAGAATGATGTGATACTGTAGCTGCTCCAGGAACAGACAGGCAAGAGCAAAGTATGAAAGTGTATGTGGAGTGACTGACAGGAGTTTTTAACTGAATGTTCCTTGATGTGTGAACTATCCAATTCCCATGTGTTTTTTTGTAATTAGAGGGGGCTGTTTGTCCTTGTGGTGCAGAAATGCTGCTGCCTGCTGCATGGCTGTGTTGGTGTTGAGCACAGAGGGGCTCAGCAGTGAGTCTCTCCTAACCAAGGCCCTCTGTCGGCAGCAGGCGCTGTGTGGGACAGTGAGTGCCTCGCTGGCTGACTGGTTACTCGGCAGCAGGCCTGCGGCTGCGCGCCCGGCTCCCTACCTTCCCAGCACCAATCTGGAGGAGTGGGTTACCCAGAAATGTGTGTCACAGCCCAGCCAGGTAAACCTTCTGTGCACTGACCTAGTTTTGAACAGAGGGGAGAACATAGTATCTGATTGCAAGCAGAATATGGTGGCAATTCAACCTTCTGTAGCACCCTTCATTCTGCCTCACGTTCAGCTGATGCTTTGGCACTTACTAGCTGAATGCTCTGAGCTCTAACTATGCAAACAGTTACTGAACACTTCCTTTTAGTTTTAACAGATGTATTTCAATGTGTCTTTACTAGGATTTGAATTCTTCCAAAGTTTGCTATTTTGAGCAAGCCTGGGGAAATCTGAAGGATTTGGAGAACTGGCTCCTGCACAATCAGCAGCGTGATGTTTCTGGGAAGACAGATTCCCCTGGTCGCAAGGACTCCACCTCTACTCTCAACTCATCCTTTTCCACTATTGAAAAGGTGGAGGAATTAGAGTCCCTTGGACAAGAAGAGATGGACCTTTCTGACTGGCTGCTTACTCCTGACACAGAGAATGGAAATATTGCTTCAGATGAGAAATGGAAGAATGAATTTAAACCTTTTAGGGAAGAATGCAATTTGAATGATTGGCTCCTCAAAGCTGAAACATGTACCAGTTGTCGTGGCAGCCAGAGCAGAAGTGTGGAAATTGAGAACCTGGGAAATCTGAAGTGCCTGAATGACCATCTTGATGGAAAGAAATCGCCCACAACATCTGCTGTAAATGCTTGGCTTCTTCAGCATCCTCAGGCCCCCTTTAAAGTGGAAGATGTGTGCAAAGCTAATGATCTGTGTGCCAGCTTTTCAGAATGTGTGTGTGATGAAAACTGTGGAAAAGAGGCTCTTTGCAAATGGCTTCTGAAGAAAGATGGGAAGGACAAAAACGGAGTTCCTGTCAGCCAGAGAGATATACCAGACCCTGAGCACGAGAAGACCAAGTTTGCTGCCAGTTCCTGGCTCAGCCCTGCACAGCAGCTCCCAGGGGAACCCCTGAGTGCAGAGAAAGCAGATTATTCAGCAGAGATTGCAGAACCCTGGAAAGCATTGCTGGAGAGGCCTCTGACCAGCTGGCTGGCCAAGGCCGAGCACAAAGCAGAAAGCACAGAAGAAAAGGAGAGTCGGGAAAAAGCAGACAAGAGTTTCAAGAGTCCTTTCCTAGACCTCTTGGCTCCATTCCACCTCCCCTTAAATGTAAACAGTTGGGTGTTGACATCAAATGACCTAGAAAATGCAAACCCAGCTCCAGTGGAAGATAAATGGCTTCTGCGCAAGAAAGCACAAGTGAGCAGAAGTTTCTGATACTTTTGTGTCTTATGTGCCAGGTTTATTGCTTTACTGATTTTAATGACTTCATTCTCTTCCAAAGTCATAGCTCTTCTGGATAATACTGACTGAAAGTTTTTAGGTTTTTTGGCTCTTTTAATGTTTTCAACAATTATTTATTTACTTAGCACTAAACAAGTTAATGTGTTATACTAAATGAAGAAAGCATTAATCTCAAAGACTCAAAAATCAGTTTTGGTTTTGAACACTTTACAGAATTTGAATGTATATCAGAATGTACTTATGTTTGGGATTGGTAATTAAGGTGACTTCTCTTTCAGGACTTTGGCCTTCCTACAGTTTGCGACCTCTTTGCCTGTATGAAACTCAGTGGAGATAATGAAAAGTGGCTGTATCGGTCTCCTTTACAGGTAGGATACAGAATGTGTTAAACAGCTGAGCCTAATCATAACTTGGGAGTACAGAACACACACTGGCAGCTAATGGTCATCTTCAGTTCTTTCATGTCTAACAATCCTTCAATCCTTTAACAGCTTAGTAATTTTCTTCCCATAGACCTTTTTAACAGCTTGGACCATTCTGCTTTGTTATTATTCCTCCTCTTGATTGCAGGCCAGGGAGGGAATTACTTTTGTTCTTGTGTAAATCTCTCAACTGAATGACACTTGGTAACTCTGATTGTAACTGAGATATGGAATTAATGTGGTAATCTCCAGGCAGTTTCTTTCTTACCTTAGTAATGTATTTACAGCTGACATCATGTTTTTTCTTTCTGATGATAACTCTTCGTTGTTGTTTCTGAAAGTTTTGAAAATGGTCCTTAGCGAGAGTACTTCAAACCCTAAAAGGCAGTATACTCAGTTCTAGGAGGAATGTTAATATCACTTCTTTCCAAGGGTTTCTTACAGTTGTTTTTTTTTTCCAAAGTGTTGGTGTTTATCAGAGAGAATAACCCTATTTTAAATTTGTTTAGATGTGAAGAACTGGAAGTGTTGAAATCATCCCCTTCCTGCTATCAGTTGCACATCACGATGAGTGACTGCAGCCAGCTGAGTGCTTGTGTTTTGTGTTTGGCCGTCTGCTTTCTCTTCTAAAATTATAACAAAAAGAAAGATTCCTTACCTAACAGAGTTACGGTGCAGAAGATCCCGTTTCGTTGTCATTGATTCTGAAATGTAAACCCACTGACCACAAGCAGTCTGATGCTTTAGAGGTGTTAGCAAATTTGTATCTATTATGGGAATACAAGGATCTTTAATGGGTTGCTACTTCAAGTATGTTGAAGCCAGTGCAGGTATAAAGCAGAATCTTCCTGGTGCTGTGGAATGTCCACCTTTGACAGTGACTTCAGAAGTGCTGCTGTTCCTTTCAGCTGCTACAGCTTTGTCATGAGTTGGGTTCCAGCTTACTTAGGCTGTACTTGCAAGCAATTTGTTCTATGGAGCAGTTGCTCACTTTGGAGGTTTCATTTGCATCTTGTGTTGGTGCATTTCCCAGCTAAATGTGTGAAATCCAGACTTTGAAAATTACATGGATTTATGGGACCTAACATGTGACAGGAGAATTGGTAACTTACTTTTAAATCCAAACTCTCCTTGTGAATTTTGAGCCTTTCAGAGAACAGGGTAGAGTGTTAATTTTCATGCACCAATAGATCAGACCCTACAGTGTCCCCAGCATTTACCAACTATTTGAATGTCACTGAGAAAGCTGTAAAATGAAATGTGTGTTTTTGTTCTAGATAATTCATAATGAATTTTTATCGACTAAACCACTGGAAAGCAGGCATCTTAGCCACATATTATTTAAAGGCAATATTTGGGGAATTAGATGCCTTCAGCAGATTGATGTCATGCTGTTTAATTGGGAAACACTGAGTTGGCAAACTGTGGCTCCCACTGATGCAGTTTAAAGGTATTTAATCTGTGGTTTCCATGTGATTATGTATGTTGAAGTGGGGTCCAGTAACTGGGATCTTCCTGAAGCTGTGGACATAACACGAGCAATACCTCTTGAGATATTCAGCCTTTGGAGCCTGTAGGAACAAGGGCAAGGATGTTACATGGAAACATGGATCATGCCTGTCAGGCTCTGTGGAAAACTGTGAAGTTCTGTAGTTTCTGGTGCAGCTTCTACTCACTTAACAAATTGCTCTAAATAACTATGAAAATAGCCCCTCCCTTCTCCCCCTCCCTGCAGCCTGCCTGGGAATAAAAGTGATTTGAGTTCTTCACAACCCTGTAGAAAAGAAATTATTATGAAGATCCGACCGTGGTGTCACTTTGCAGCGTGAACACATTCCTGTCTGATCGATCCTGTGCATTCATTGAAGTTTTTAGTCTGAGAAGGGGAGACTGCACATCTGAAACCAGACCCTGAAAGGGCTTAACATCAGCTAAACACTTGAGGCTTTTGTACTTTCATAGCCAGGGCTCTCTGCTGGAGGCAGAGTGGTGTTTTAGGAGTTCACTTTCCCCTTCACCTGTCCTTGTTGCTGCATGAGAAGACTGCACTGTGACTAACTCCAGTAACAGCCTGATGTGATTAGCAGTTGAACTTAATGAAGGTGATTGACGTGCAGCCCACCTTGTCCAATTAATTCCATGTAGTCGTCATTGTGTGCTACTTTGTCAGTTCATTATGAGCCTTTAAAACTTGGGGGTATGTATTCCTTTACTCAACTGACTTGTTGTCACTAATTGATATTTATGTAAAACATTGATTAGTCTTTTCCATTAAAAAAATAATTGCAACCTAAGTGTGTGTTATGTCTCATTTACAAGATGGTCAACAAAAACTGCTGTGGCAAGTGCTCAGTTTACTGCACTTGTGGTTCCATCCAAATGGGATTCATGTGCTTTAGTTCATTTCACCCCTTCCTGGAGCTGCCCTGAGCTCCAGAGCAGGGAAGCTCTGGGATCTGGCACACCCCTACACGCTCAGTGGGAAACTCCTGTCGGGCTCTGCCTTGCAGTGACCCCCTGGACACGCACCTGGTCTGTCCCAGTCACCTGGGCTTTGCTCAGCTGTTGGAAGAAAACAGACTTGGACAAAATGACCCATTTGCTTCTTAGCACTCTTGAATACTTAATGAGGATTCATGGATTTTTCTAGCATTTGGTCCTCTTCTCCCATGGCTGAAGAACATCTGTGCTCTGGCTGTGCAATTGGAAGTGAGTTCCTCTCTGTCTCCCTGGTGTTTGAGCATCAGCCTTCCTGCATGACTGGTTCCTCCACTGAGCATTTCCCAGTATTGAAACTGCAGCCTGCATTGTTCATTAGGAGAACATTTACAGCTGGGCCTGGCAGCCTTTCATCCATGCTACCTTAAATTTCACGTGGGCGTGGTGCACACACATTTTTTAAAGTAGACTGGAAGTTCTTTGTTAGAAGTAGTAACGTGCAGAACTCCTGAATGCTTAGCTTTCAAAGACAGGGAAAAAGTACTTCAACATTATCCCAAGACAAGGAGGACAGAGTAGCAGGAAGACAATGTTATTCATGGGTTCTCAAATGGCTGGAGAACTTTCTTTGACGACTGATGCCCTGTACTGAGGAATGCTCCCTTCCCTCCCACACCTCCCTGGAGCAGGGTGCCCACAGGCTCCTGGGGCACCAGTCCCTTCAGCTCCTTGTCCTCAGAGCAGCTGTGGAGTGAGTGGGGCAGCTGCTCCCACAGGGCAGGGAAAGAGGGGGGAAATACCTGTGAGGAACAGATCAGGTATTAATCATGCTGGGAAGGTACCAAAAAGGGTTGGGGTACCCTCTGGTGTCCCTGCACTGGCTGGCATTGATAAGCACAGACCAATACTCAGAGAGTGCACAAAGCTCCACTTCAAACGTACCAGTTTCCTGTCTAGAATTTATTAAGCACAGGGGTAGCCTTCTGTTAAAGCATACAAAAGGATTTCCCCTCTCCTTTTGAAGTCCCAGATTAGATGACAGGAAACAGACTATGAACACGGGATCGTTTTTCTGCCCTAACAGACATTTGCCGCCTGTTCTCAGAAGCTGCTTCTGCTTCAGGGTGCCCAGAGATTTCCACCCTAAGTAGGGAATTTTCAACAAATTCCTCCAGCTGTAAGAGAAGTCATCTGCTGACAGTACATGGTGTAAGCAGATTTGCCTTTCTGTTCCAAAGACTATGCAAAACCAGCTTCACAAGACTCAAACCCCTTCCAATTATACCTGCTGTCTCAGCTCCCTCACTTGGTGCCACAGCATGGAAAGCTGCTTTGGATCTATCAGCAAAAATACCACAACTGCCACCAAAACCCCACTCCTCCAAGGCAGTCAAGGTCTCCCATGCTCACATTTGTGTAACACTGAATGGAAGGGCTCTAACTTGAGCCAAATCCTGTTTTCAACTTGATTCTGTATCTTTTTATTCCTACTGAACTTGGATATATTTTTGGACACAATTTAAAGTAGCAACTTTATACTGATTGCCAGTAAACCATGAACACAGTATGTCATGACACAGAATATTTTAAACACATTCTCTGTATTGTATTGTACAATTCACCTCCCTCACTGCTGCCTCTGGGCTGGTTGTGCTTCATAGCTCAAGCTACAGATTACTCTGTATACAAACAGATTATGAACCAAAACTTTTAACAGCTGTAACACAGCTATTTCAGAAAAATGCTCTCAGCTCTGCCCTTGAAGTGAGCAGTTCCAGGAAATCTGAGCACACTGCAGACCAGATAACATGCTAAGTTGTTCAAGAGTCAGCCTAGTCTTAAGGTTGTGCTAACTATGACCTCGAAAAGGCTTGTTTCTACATTATCTCCAGTGTACCTGAAGAAGGAAATACATTTGTTAAGCTTCATGGTTTACCCACTTCAATTAGGGCAGACAGTTCCTGGGTCACATTTTAATCCTGAAAAAGTCTTTAGAAAACCTAAGATACATTGCAGAGTTCCTGACATTTAAAAAGCCACTCTTGCCCCCCATCAACCCCCAAAGCAGTTCTCAATCCTTCATCCAGCATGGTCAAGAGTGCAGGAACACAAGTTCAAGCAATGGTGACCAGGAAACATGCAGGGGAGGAACTCACTGATGCCAGTGGGGAGAGAAAAAGCTCAGAAGAAAGTGCACGTGTTTTCCTGATGTCCCGTGTGACAGCACTGTGCAGATGAAGCCCACATCACCCCTGTGCAGCCTGCGAGTGGGGGACAGTTTTTTTGGTGGTACAGCCCTCAAAAAATGCATGCTAGGAAGGAAGTCCAGCACTCACAGCACAGCAGTAACATGCAGAGCACTATGGAATTGTGGAACTTATAAGGCTAAACAAAACCCAGCATTGACACAGGGGGGTGAGAAAAGGCCTGCTTCCTTTATGCTACCTATAAGTGCTGGCATAAAGCATCTCATTTGACCTGGTATCCAAGCAAAGCTAATTGAGTTCACCTGTGAGGGCTTGTTAACTGGAGCACTTGCTCTATAAAAAGCTGGTCTCAGTAGTTATTTGCTTCTAATGAGGCTTCTAAGCAAAGTGGCATTTCTTCTTGGGGGAAGGTAAGAGCTACTACCTTCCCTTTGCTGCTTTTTGTTTTTATTGTGGTGTATACAATGTAATTATTAAGAGCCGTTTCAGTAGTGAAAACTCAAATGTAAACTTGATTTGCATTAAGTTGTCTGCTAACCAGTAAGTTTCCTGTTTTTCCCTTGCTCTGCCTTCCCTATCTTCAGGCCTCTTTAATAATTCACCTGTTTAATTATTTAAATGTGGAAGGAATGAGCTGTTATACAGTAACTCTAATTACTGAACTAATTCTCAACTTATTGTTTAATTTATCTGCAAATGATGGTTGGCATATGGTTTATTTTTAACACTAGAGAATGTTTAGGTTCATCACAGTCTTTGTTCTGCCAATAACCTATGAATGGTATTTCAGGCAAAAACTTTCTTGCTAATTAAAAGCCTTGTAATAGGTAATGAGTGTAGTCTTTAGACTGTTTGGTTTCTAATTGTTGGCTAAATGAGTTCTGAGATACTGGACCACCCAAATGTTTTGGTAATCCACTGGCAGCTGTTCTGCAACAGCAACTCTATTTCATCTGTAAACAACCAGGTCCTTATTTGTTAGAGCAAATAAGGGACTGAAGTCAAGCCCTGCTATGTTTACCATAACCTGCCATCAGGAGATGATCAACCTGCTTGTCCACTTCCCCTCACCCACCAGCTCCCCCAGAATTTCATCGCACTGGTCCTTTAAAATGAATCCATAAATTGGTCACTGGATGCAGCACACTCTTGTAGCAGGAAGAGGAAAGGATAGAAATGGTATTGAGTAAGTACCACCCTTTTTATTCTGATGATGTCCCTTTTGCTAGCTTGCCTTGTGCTGTCAGAACAGCAAGCCCTGCCATGGCTGCTGGGGCTGAGCTGCCGGGCGAGGTGCTGGCACTGCAGGGAATGCTCTGTGCACAGCCCCTGCAGGCACCAATGAACCTGGCAGCGAGCAGGAGCAGCAGGGGGAGCCCAGCATGCCTGGCAGCTCTGGCCAGGGCTGCCTGGGGAGCGTGGCAGGGACACTCTGCCTCGGTGGCCACTCCGTTCACTTGCAGGTCCAACAAATACTGTTGCCTCTCCAGCAACCGGCTGGCAGGAAGGGCCGGTCCAGCTACACGGTGTCAAGAGGTTCCTCCCAGCACAGCTTCCATTGGTTTCACACTAATTGTAAATTAAATAGCAAGGGGCACCAGATAGATCTCACAAGTGATTTGATTGGTGACTAAGCAAGCGTGTCCTTGCCCTGCTCACAGGGACTGCCGGGCCAGGGAGCCCTTCATGTGCTCCCAGTTGTTGTACAGGGCGTAGAGGCCGGTCAGCGTCAGCCCCGCGATCCCACCTCGGGCGATCCCGCGCACTCCGCCTGCAAAAACAACACACGCAGCTCGTTAGTGCTACTTCAGGAAATGGTCACTGAACAGCAGCTTCCAAGAAGCTGTTTAAATCCAGGGGCACTTAATGAATAGTCCTTTCTTGAGTAACTCTCCAGAAAGAGTCCTTGTGCTTCTCCTATCTTCCTCTCAAACCTGCTGCCAGGTCACGGTCACTCATTCCTGATCCTGACACTAATTCTGCTGGAATGACTTCCTCTCAAACTGTGTTAGCACTACTGCTTCAGGGAACCACTGTGGAGCCCTGGAAGCCAAGATGGCTTTTCCCAAGCCCTATTTAATCTATTTGACCTGTCCTTATTACATTTGTCTTTACAGTCAGACATGCTCTCCTCCTGTGACAAAGTTTCCTCCAGGTTTTCAATTATGATAATTAGCTCTGGGCACGAGGGAAATAAGTGAACAAAACAGCAGCTGATATGGACATGACATTGGGCTCCAGAGATTCATTAGGGTCATCATGCAAAACCTATCACTGCTTTTGTGACTTTGGAATTTTAAAACTTTTCAATAAAAAAATAGGAGGTAGATGAAAGGGCTTAACTGGCAGGTATTAACTATGGTGTACATTGAACAGCTTTATTATTTTATTAATAATCAGAATTATCACCTTGCAATGGTAAAAACTGAGTCACACAGGTGATTAAAGTCTTAAGGTGCTGGTGAGCACTTTAGTGTAAGGCAGAAATATAGGGCATGTTTGGCTCCTGCCTGCAGGTAGTGCACCTGGCTGGAGGTGGGAGTCAGGTGCCATTCTACCTCCACTCCATCCATGTGAGGACTGGGCTGTACAGGGGCACAAGTAGAGACTTCTGTTGCTTTCACTAAATAGCAAAACACTTCTGTACCTTGGCAGAGCTCCTTGAATGCACTATAAATGTACAGAACACCTGGGAGTATGACCCTCAATGCTAGGAAAACTTCAGTGAGTTGGATTCTGCAATGTTTATCGTTGCAGCTGAACCAAGCTAGATAACGTGTACAGTGTGTAGAACAAGGCCAGTTTCTGCTGACAGCAAGATAAAAAACCCTGCCTGCTTTATTGGAGAAACTGGCAGTGCAGTTCAGGTTCCTCAAAATTGAAAACAGAAGTATCTCAGTAATCAGAGAGATTGTGTTTGGGTTTTTTTTTCTTTCCATTATAGGTGATAAAGTTGTCTCACAGAACTGACTTTAGGTTTTTAGTGAGGCAAGAAGCTGCTGGCATCAACTAGGCTGACACTGTTACCTGTGCTGCAAAGTTAAATGGGTTTCACTGGAGTTGTTAAACCTCCCTGCACCGCCCAGGCATGCAATGAAACCAAGAAGCTGCAGAAGTGGGACTTGGTATTAGAAGCCATGTCTAGCCTTAGTTTCTAGAAATTTCATTGCCAGACCAGCTATGAAAATTAGAGTTTTTTAGGGTATAGGGCTGAGTTCACTGTTGAGAATTCAACAACTCTAAGAAAAGCCCTACTGAGTATGATCTCTGTGCCTAAATCAGCATTTAGGAAAGCAAATGTAGATCTGTGTTTGCTAATTGATCCTGAATTTGTTGCACAAAAAGCTTTTCATATGAAGGGCTTGCAGCTGGGTACACAAAACTAACCATGTGCAAGCATTGACTGGCAAAAAGCCACAGGTGAAATTTAAAGGACATTTTGTACAAAACAAGTATTTGAGATACTCTGTAAAAATACTGACTCCTCACTCCTGCTGGGGTAACTGAATACAACATTAGAGGCCAACTTTCTGCTGTTCCTATCAGGATTCAAGAGATCACAGCAGGGACCCCCAAAGGGGGCTCATGACCATCAGGTGTATGAGGAAATGTGGAACATCCCCACAGAATGCAATGCACTACAGAACTGTGACTATTCCTGCAGGCTCTTTCCTCACCCCCAGCTTCAATTCCTCTCCTTTCCCCTTAAAATCCTGTTCTTCCCATGCAAGAGCAGGTAGCTGATGGATGACCAAGCCTGACTCCAGATTCTGTGAAGTCAGGGCTGTACAAGAAAGGTGGCATCTTTAATTGAGATGGCTGAGCTGTTTTCTAGCATCCATGCATGAGGACTTGAGATGTGCTGCTCCTACCACAACAAATGTTGGTGTTGTCATGTGCTGAGCCAGCCAGGTAAGGATGGCAGCTCTGAACCCACTGGCAAAAGTCAACCACAGGGCCTAAAGCCATCTGGAGGCCTGCAGACAACTTGGGGATGTTGCTAGAGATGTTCCATGAACAGGGTATTAAACTCATGCAGTTGGTATAGGTACATGACTGAGAGAGAAAATATCCAAGAAAACATGCAAGAAGTTTCTTTACCAGTGTTTCTATACTATGCTTCTGCTACAGAATGATGTGGGGTTTTTTTGTTTTGGGTTTTTTTTTTTTTGGTAGCAGTTGTTCCTGGCTTTTGAACTACCCACAGTAATTCCAAAAAAAAAAAGGGGGGGTGGAAAGAAAACTTTCCTTTCCCTAGCTGGTCAGATTTGTGTTAGAGTAAATGTGTCCAGGGCTGTGGCAGACTTCAAACAGCAATGCACTTTAGAATTCAGCTCTGTTACTGGGCAGAAAATCTTAGGGCCTTTGAGAAAATTAACTTGTTAACAAAATAAAAAGTAAATGCTCCACTCCCATCCAGCTGTGTTTGCATGATAGAGTATGTTCCCACCCCTCCTCTGCAATCACTCTCTGCAAGCCTTTGATACCAGGTCTGCCCTGACAAGCCCTGCTGAAACGTGGCCGTGAGCCCCTGGTCTTGCACGTCCCACTGGAGATAAAGGTTCCAGCTGACAGACACTTGTGGGTGCAGGTATTCTGAGATCAGGCACCTTGCACAGGAATTGAGAACTGCTGTGGGTTTCCAAAGATAGATCTGATGCTCTCTAAATGGGAAATTAGTTCTCTGGCTCCAGCTGCTGTGCTCTTTCACCACCAAGTATTGTCCCTCCTCTGTGAATTTCAATAGGCTGCAGCTTCCACTGTGCCCTGGCACAGCTCAGCATTCCAGTGCCCTGTGCCTTGGCACACAGCATTCCAACAGCACAGCTCTGCATTGCAGCACGGCAGGAGCCACCCCTAACACTGGGCTGCACTTGCCTAGTGGGTAAAACCACGAGGGCAAAATCTTCCATTTAGAACCTTACTGTCTCTATTTTCAGAATGTTGCTTCAGTGTCCTGGGATAGTTCCTGGAATACTTAAACCAAGAACCATCCAACAGCAAGCATCACAAATACCTTCACCAAAACTTCAGCCCCACATACTTATGCCAAACAAAAGAATAATCTTCAAATTGCAATTAGTTTTCTGTCTTCCAATCTCTCTTGGATACTCTGAATGAAAACAGCTTCTCTTCCTTCAGGAATAAAAATCCTTTTAAATGGTTTAAAGGGCTCAACTCAAGTGTACAAGGCAATCTCAGTTTTGCTCCAAATTCAAGCTCAGTAACCAGACCATCTGAGCCATCAAGCAGTCATTTGTTTGGACATCTGTGGGTGGCCTGATGTCATTAGAAAATATCAAGAGTTTCCTCCTGTTGCTCCATGGGGCTCATTTCATGAAATCTGGGCAAAGTCCATGGATACAGAAATTACTGAGGAAACTGATGAACTTCTATTTGGAAGCAAGATATATTCCAGAAAAGCACCTTTCATTTTCATTTTGCTGCAGCTAAGCCAGTATTGTGCTCAGAATACAGAAACAACAAAGCCTAAAAGAGGGAACGTTTCTTGTAGTTACTGTGCTATGAAGGCTGAACTAGAAAAAACCAGTAGGAATCTACAACTTAATTTATTGGTTTGGAAGTACTAGAGCTGTTGAAGTTACTTTGCAAACATGATTAAAATTTGCTGTCTTCTCACTGAGTGAAAGCAGCAGCACCTGACTGACAGGAGGCTACTTCAGCTAAATGTAAATGCCACCTGCAAATCCCTGCAGCTCTGAGCTCACTGCTCCTGCCTAGCAGAGCTGGGCAGCACTGAAGGCAGCACTGCTCTCAGTGGCCACACATATTCCAAGACATCAGTCCTCAGGAAACTAAGAAAGCCTCAACAAGCTGTTACCTGTAGTGCTGCTTGGACATTGTTCTTATCTCTTCCTTATTTCAGATTTTAAAATCCTAATTCAGATTTTAAAAAATCCTTTCTCTAAACATCATTTGATTGATAATCCTATAGACTTGTTATGTTCCTTAATAAAGGGGTTCTTTAATTTCCAAAATTAGTTTAGGGCCTGCCAGCAAGCAAGTTCTTCACTTTTTCCAAATACTGCAGCAAAGATGTTCCAGGCCTCTACCTGCAGCAGTCCCCCAAAAGCTCTTCTTTCCTCCTCCCCAGCCAAGAGAAACAAGAAAACAGCCCTGGCTGGCCCAAAGAAAAACATGGGTTGGGTTCAGAGAACAAGCTTTTTACAGCTCAAGAAGTTGTCAGCTAACACAACTGCCCTGAACTACCCACTGGATGTCACAAAAACTGATCTTTAGCTCCAGCCAGATTTTACTGCTGGCAATAAAACATTTAGCCCTTCCTAATTCATAACATATTGACTTTTCAGGGTTGTGTTCTAAGGTCTTATAATGACAACTACTACCTTCAGCTATTGCTAGCATGCAATTCCCTTCTTTTCAGACACACACCATTTTTTGTACCAAGTTAGGTGACATATATTGTTCCAAAGGCAAGAGATGCTGTACCTATGATTGGGTTCCTACTGCACAAAGGTAAACAAAGGAATTTAGTTTGTCCAAAGAATTAGTTTACTTTTGTTGCTGTTACCCCTAACCTCAAGAGAGGAAAAAAAATATCCCAGAAAAAGAACATCTACAACCTGTGTAACCCTCAGAGGAGAGGTAAAGGTTGGTTAACTTTTTTGCTTACTGAAGTCTGTCAGTAATTCCAGTGAGAAATTAACTGCTGTCACAGCAGGTCAGGCCAAAGTCCCACCTAGCTCAGTATCTTTTCCTCAGTGATCAATCCTGCATGCTTGAGGAGCAGTGTAGGAGGCTCAGCCAGCTGTACCTTTGTGACAACTGGAACCATGCATTCTCATGGTGGGAGGGTATAGCAGTGGCACAGTGACAATCATTCTTGTTCAGTGCTTTGTTACTTTCATGACTAATACAATTATAAGAAAACCAAATAAAGATGGTCAGTTTAGAAAAGAGGTTGAAAACACATGGAAGGAGGCTAAACAATTAAGATGCTTATCCTTTGTAACATTTATCAGAAAAAACATGGCATAATTTCTGCCTTTGCTTAAAATTGAAAAATAAAGAATAGTATCTTATAAAATGGAAAAGCCATCCTTGTGGACTTGAGTTTTGCTAAAAGGGGGTCTGATATCCTAAGATGAGCTGCTGTAACATTTCTATTGTATATGCCACTGGCAGAGGAAGCCAAAGTGTTTTCTTCTAACTGTTACCCAAACTGAATGTTCTGGGTAGAAGTTAAGTGTTGAGCTCAAAACATTGCTCCCATGAAGTTGTAAGACTGGTGTAATTAATTAATATGTATTCTTATTGCTTCATTTGGGCTAAAACCTAGTTGGTAACTGTGGCTTTAAATTTAAATTTAAATAAATGTGAAAGCCAGAGAACACTTTGGTCAGATGAATCAAGCAGAAGTTGTTTCAAAACTCCTCACATCAGTTTTCCATCCCCACTCAATAGATGTCTTTTGACCTAAGCCATGCAGTACTGCTGAGATGGAGCCCAGCTATCACTGCTTTTAATGGGGATTGAACTGCCTCAGTCACTTCAATGGGAACTTTCAGTGAGTGATGGCACTGCCACTGAACACAGGGAGGAGGGGGCTCCATTGCCACTGTCCTCACTGGCAGTTTTCAATCCTCCCTCATCTTCTCCCACACAAGCTGTGTCAAGTAGCTTTACACAAAACTGCTGACAATCAATGGCTTTAGAACGTGCCTGTTCTGTTTGACTGCTGCCATTTTGGTAATGATTAACACTTCTACAAGGACAAATTGTGAAAACTGGGACCAGTTTGGGGCAACGAATCTCAGCCTTCACGAAGTCTCCCTGTCCACTCATCAGATGCTTAATCATTGGTTCCAGATATTCAGTCTGGGTTTTGCAGTGTACACAGGAGTGTTTTTCAGTGCAGCAGGGCTGCTGATGTGATTCCTCCATCAGTGCTGTGGTTTAATCATGAAATTACAATAAAAGACCTGCCATACATTATCCCATTTCTTCTTAAGTATGTTCCTGATCTCTTTATAAAGCGGGAATGATGGAAGTGGGAAATCTGAGCCTTTGAATAGCACTGCCTTCAACTGTGTATCCACCCTGTGTGGACTACAGAGCAGCCTTGATTTGCAAGGGCATGTTTGTGTGAGCTTCCAGCTGACACTAAAATATGGAGATTTATAACTCAGTCTCCTTGAGAGCTTTTACATTTTTCTACATCACGGCATTCCACGTAACACAGGCAATTATTACAGTCTTGGTCTGTCAGATGTGTGCTGATCTTTTGCATGGTTTAAATATTCAAGGTTTTAAGGTAAATATATACCCTGATGCAGTGTAAAGGCAGAACTTTTAAGTTTTACCATACAGAATAAGGAAGGGTGCTCTGGCATAAGGTGACGGGAGAGGCAGCAGTTTCTCTGCACTATGGTTCATATGCACAACACACACTTGAAATACAATACTGTAATGAACAGAGATTTACTGACTTCATGTGCTTTTGTCAGGGCTGCCATTAGCTCTGTAGATCTTGTGTTACAAAACAAATGTCCCACTGTGCTCTGGTAATAAAAACCTTAGTAGTGTCAGATGACTGTGCATGTGACTGGAGTAGTTATCCATGGTTGCACTGTGCCAAAAAATGATTTACACATAATGCTAGCTCTCTACTTCTGAAAGGTAAGGGGGATGCCTCTGCTGGAGTACTAGATGACAGTTCTCCTAATTAATGAATTCCTACAGAAAATATTAGGCTTCTATATGCTACTCTTTCCAGCTGTTCTTGGTAATCTGTCACGTCACTCATGAAATCCCAAGGAAAACATGGATTACAGGAGAGCTGTGTGCCCTTGCAAAGTTACAAGTCTCATATTTATGAAGGCTGCTCCAGCCAGTTATTTTTGGCTTCAGGTAGTCTAAGCCATCAGGAAAATAGATACTCAAACTGTTTTGCCCCATATATAAAGCAAGCCTTCAGGAACACTGTTAAGACACTGAGGCTCAGTTAGATAGGCAAAAGTACATAGGTTAATTCTTGCATTATCTCCTCCATAAAATGCAGGTGAGTCATGCAGACAAACATCTACTGAGTTACTTAAAACGTGAAACTTTTTTCCACGTGCTAATGTCAATCTGTGGTACCCAGCAATCCTCTAAAAAAGATGATACCTCCAATTGTTAAGCTTGGAATATGTGTTGACAGCCATTTTACTGATGAAGCCCAGACCCTTTCTCCTGCAAACAATTCAGTTTGCATCAGCAAACTCACCTTAAATCCATGCTGCTCTTAAATAACCTTGTTTGTTGGTTTTGACCACTATGCAAAGACTAGAATCCTACCACAAGACAACAGTTTCATGGACACCTAAGTAATAACTTCATAAATACATCAATTTCTCTGTGTGTAGGGTTTTTGCAGCTCCATGAATTACTATCACATGGATCACTTGTACTAAGTTTCATCCTCATGCAATCAAGCTCTGTGTTCTGTGGTTTCCTTCCATCCCCATTCAAATTGGAGGTACTCCCATTTGCATCCACTCATGGACTTGAGAAACAATTAGTTTTGTTTCTGCTATTGCTGAAAACATGGCTAGGAATGAGGTGGGTATGTATTTTATACAACCTCACCATATATCTGAGGAAATAAATGACTGTTTCTTCAGTATATATGTACAACAGTCATAATTTGGCTCTCATGCTCACTGTCAGTCCTGTGTAGCTGCAAAGATTCAAATTAAATTCAGCTGGACTTTTTTTTTAGTGGAAGTTTTCCTTAAGTGGCCTTAGTTGGGTGTGAAACATTGTGGGTTGGGGGACATTGAGCTAACAGCCATTTTTACACTGTCAATTTTCAGAGCATGACAATATTTAGCAAAAGTATTAAGAATCCTAATAACTAGGATAAGCACAAGAGAAGGAAAAGGAGGAATATTTTGCTACTCTACCAGTGCTTTTGTATAGCATTCCTGTCAAGGTTCCAGCAGCTATGGTGTTCAGGTCATCCTCTGCACCTCGTGTTTTTTCAATGATGACTCCAAATGCACTGTAAAGCAGAGCTGGGTGAAAAAAAAGAAAAAGATTAAAAAAACCTTCCATAGTCTGGGGCCCATGGAAGCTTAGAATCCAGGCTTGGTGTAGCTATTTAGACTTCACTTCTGAAGGACAAATTTTTTGCTTATTCGAAGGGAATCCCCTGCAAAATTCCTTCTTTGGTGTTTCTTTTCCAAATCTCTTTCTGTATAGCTATTTCTTCTTTCTCAAGCTATAATTTGGTTATAAAGTAGCATTCTTCATGACAATATGTGCTATAAAGCACTGACTGAAGTTTAAGCCTTTTTTGCTAGTTTGAATTTGTTTGAAAATTCAGGGTTTAAATTTGTGCTGGCAGTTTCATGCAGTCTTCTGTGGATGCCATGAAACTAAACCCAGCACTTTCTAGGTGAAGAAAATTGCTGTCTGTCTATGACAGTGATGAAATGTGAGTTCAGTCCAGCATTCAGATCATTCTACCAAGAGCTGGAGTACATGGGCTATGTTTCTTATAAAAATGACTATTAGAATGCTTGGGATTTGACATTTACAGCTGTTTCACCTCTGCCTGTGCATGAAATCTTTATCCCCAGAGGGCCTTTTGCTTTGGGATAACTTTAGGAACTGTCCTGGAAAGGACTAGAAAGAGAAATGCATGGGATTTTTAGCATGGATGCATTTATCATTTATGCATTTTGATGAAAGGAAAAGCCTGTCCTCACCCCTCATGATATATTTCATGCTGGCAAAGAACAGTAGAGTATGCATCATTTTGAAGTGATAAAGTCAATGCCATTTAATTTGTTTCTTGCCCTTCAAGAATTTGAAATCTTTCCTTCTGCTAAGAGGCAGTAAATCCTTCATAAATCCCTCATAAGCAACCATAATAATGTCAATGAGTTGACAGCAGCATTGTTCTCCATTCAGCACAGGCAAGGGAATTTTAGCTTGTCTTAGCAGCAAGTAGATTGACAATGAGGGGAGGAAAAGCTGAATTCAATCTAATTTTTTAAAACAGTTCCACAAAGATGTTGCCTCTGTTCAGGAACAGAATGACAGAAATTCTCAGCAGTGACAAAAAGAATCTCTGAGGTACAGAAAATCTGCACAAGGTGAAAAATAATTCAGCTCCTTGAAAGGAATTTCTCTGGTAGCTAGGACAAAACAGAGTTTCACCAGAATAGCAAATACAAAGTTCTGCTTAACTCCGTGATTTTGGAGGCCATATTTTGTAAGAAAAATAACAATTTGTTTCTGGAATGCACAAACATTTTCTTGAGTAATCTTTCTTGAAACACAGCTGAAAAAACCTGTTAATGTGTCACTTAAACTGAAACCTTGAACTGCAGTGTGCCTGCATCTCAGTTCTCAGACGTGTTTTTGTTAAACTTGGAACAAAAAAAAAAAGAAAAAAAAAATCCAAACAAAAAATGCCCCAATAAAACTCAGCAGGCAACGTGCATTTCTTATAGAAAAAGTGCCTTTCTTGCTGTAGCTCAGAATCCTATCTCTAACTCTGTATTATGCCTCAAAAGCTAATACCTAAATTAAATGGCAGCTAATCTGCTCTTCAGAAATAAGACTGAAATAAAATATCATAGATGCAACTTAGCCTATGCTTTGATGCATTTCTCAAAAGTCAAACAGATGTAGACTGGGTTATAACATGATGTAGTCTCTGATTTAAATATTGCCAAGTTCTACTACAACTTTGCAGGAAAACAAGTTCCATCATTCTTTTTCTTCTAACTAATTTGATCGATTTTGGATTTCTCCTTTTAAAGTTACTGCATCAGTTTTCATTTTTTAAGATTGTGGAAGACTGGGGGGAGGTAAAAAAATCTAATTTCTAGGGCATTAGTTATTTCACTGACTTTTATGAAATAATCTTGTTTTTCTGAGACAACTGATGTGATTTCATTCCACAGCCCCCTCCCACCCAAACCTCAGTTTACAGAACTTTTTTTCTCATACATCAAGCTATTGGTCATTTTCTTTTTTTTTTTTTTTCCTAGCCCACATTAGTTATAAGCAATATTTAGGTTTAGAGTCAGTGGTATAATGTGTGATTTTTCTACCTAATGTACTATCATTTAAAGGATAAATCTGTGTACTGACTATCACATTTCTATTTCACATAAACATTTTGTTGATTCTAACAGGAAACAAACATTGAGCAGTTGATTGCATGACCCCAGTGTCTCAATGTAGGTTATTAAAGTTATTTCAGAAATATTAAATTATATTTTTTGCCTTAAGCTGTCATTTAACTGGAATTTATTAATTTGTTTATAATAACTGTGTTTATAATATATAATTATACATTTTATAATTATATTATTATAATCATAAAATGTTTATAATAATTATTTGTTTATAATATAGTAAAAATTTTGGGGTTTAATTAAAGGTTTTTGGCTCCTTATGCTGCAAATCCTATTTTAGCCTTTAATTTTCTTTTTCATGTCTACTGAAATACCCTCAAGCCCCCAAAGAAAAAACCTGCACTTTTTCCTGATGGATTTAATAACGAAAATTTAGAGAATACTCCTACTCAGATAATACACAAATACACTTTCCCAACAATTACAATTACATCTTTAAATTGATTTCCCTGTGAAGGAATGACTTTACTTACCCAGTGATCCCAGAGTGTTAGCCCATAATGCTCCTTGCCTTGTCACCATATTTAGAATTCTATAAAGAAGTTAAAGAGGTGTGAAAACCTTTAGCACTCTGTGTTTACATCAAGGCAATGTTTATGACAGTAGGGGTTGTGTGTTTACATTATACATGTGGTTAATAAAACTGCAATGATGAACTAAAAGCTTTTGAAAACAAATATTCAGTCCTGTCAAGCCTTAAGAAAAATCTTTCTCTTTTTCAAGGCAAACTTGACCCCTCCCCAAGACTCAAATGTCTTCCCTTCAAATGACTTTCTAACCCGAGCTGTCCCTCCTTACATGGTGACTGCACACAGCTCCTGGAAGAACTGAAACACTCGTGCAGACTTAGCTGGGTAAAAGGTCTCCAAGAAAGCCTCAGTGCTCCTCCACATGGGCCATGTGTGGGGATGCCTGAGAAAATGGTGTGGGCAGTGAAGCAAGTCTGGAGTGCAGCAGGTCAGCAAGGAAGGAGACAGTCCCTTACAATCCCATCTGTCCACTCAGCCCCCAGCAAAATCCCCAGAGGTGTCTGTGTGCATGGTCTGTGTAGGCTTCCAGACTAGCACTAAGGAGGAGGAGACCCTTTAGTGCGCTCTCAGGGAAGCACAGTGACACTCCTTGCTGGCACCAGCTGCCTCCAGAACGGTGACAACAGCAGCCTCAAGGAATGACTGATCTTTATCTCCCAGCAGTGTAACACTATCCCAGGCATAGTATTGCTCTGGACAGCTGACTACCACTGGAACTTAGCTCAGCATTTAATGTCTGACACTTTTATTGCTTCATGTTCTTTCTGATTTAGATTTCCATTGTTTTTCCTTTTTTTTATAATTTTCATTAGGACACAGGTCATTACTGAATATGGTTAGGCAATGAGCTAAACAATAATGGAATATTTCATTTTGAAACAAGAGGAAAAATTATCTAAGAGGCTAGGGTACTGATAACCTCTCCTTAATTAAAACCTCCACCTTTTAACTTTTTATTCATTCTGAATTGATAAGAGAATCAGCAATTCTAACATCCATGGCAAACTGTGAAGTATTTGATGAAAAGTGAATAACAGCAAAATTCAAATTCATTAAGAAAGAAATCTGTGAAGGATAAATTTGGAGGAAATGTAGCTAAGCAAGTCTGTTCTCTGCACATAATAAGGGAAAAAGAAAACTTAATGCACTGTTGGAAGGTGATGACCTTTGGCAGACCTTTGCCTTGCAAAGCCAGGATAAGAGCAGTGTGTGCACTGACTGCCACCTCCTGGGCTTGACCTGATGAAGTTTGTGCTTAACCTCACAGCTTTGTCCAACTCTGCTCATTCCAAGCCCTGAAATACAATTCTGTTCATCTAGAGCATTATGAGAGAGTCATAATTATAGTGGTGAATATTTTGATAAAGAAGGGGATGAATATAGGAACAATTTAAAAAGGAGCAGAGCCAATATAAAGTGCATCAGGAAATACTAAATTCCTCTTCTAAAATTACCTTGTTCTTAAGTACTCTGGGAGTGAAAATTTCCCATGTTTTTCCCCAGTTATTCAGTTCCTCTGCTTTCCAATTTCTCTTTCACTTAGGTTTTCCTTCAGTTATGTCTAAGCTAACATTATTTTAAGAAAAGACATCCTGTTGAAACATGTTCCTGTCTTTGCTGTGTTCTTTCAAACAATCAAGGTAAGGCAAAACCATGGCAATGTCATGGATGCTCATGGATAACCCAGAGCAGCTCCCCACTGCAATGTCTGCCCAGCAGCATGCACCAATGTCATCCCTAATGCAAATCCAGGCAAGCCCAGCTCTGCATTTGAATCTTTTCCTGATTGTGAAAAGCTTGGGAAAGAAGAGAGACTCATGCTCAGATAAATTACAGCAAAAAATAGCTCAAAGCAAAGACTGCTGCTTCTGGGAATATTTCTACGTATAAAAACACTGCTTTGACTTTGAAGTAGATTTTTAGTAAACATCAAAGCAGTAATTATTTTTCAAATGTTTAAAGTAAGTCACAGGACACACCACTTGTGACTAAATAAAAAGCAAAAAGGTTGAACTGAACATCACTGTAACTACAAACATGTAATAACTTGATCAAGACAAATATTGACTCCCATTTGTCCCCAGTAAACAAAAAAGAACCCAAAACATTTATTTTTGCAGTGCATTCAGATCTAACCTTGCACAAACTGGAATAAACAACTGTCACTAAGAAGTATATTTTTTTAGATGGAACACTTACTGTACATTTCTAGGTTTTGACCAAGCCATGTTCTGTGTCTCCTTCAAGCCAAGTCTCAAACCATTCAGTGCACCAAATGCTGCCCCTAGTTGGAATAATACCAGTTATTATTTTTCAAGAAGAAAAAGAAGAAACAATATTAGAAGCAAATACTGAAAATAGAATCCAGTGTATAAACTAAAATCAAATATCTCTTTACTTGAGATTACAACAGACACTGTTGTGCAGAACAAGCCATTTACAATCTCACCAGTCACTGGAAGGCACAGGTGTTACCTGGAGAGCTGGGAAAAGTGAAAACCACAACCACCAACCTGTCATACAACATCCTCCAATGGTAAAAAAGGCCAGCTCAAATCTGCCCCGAGTTTTGTTGGCTCCTGTGGGCAAGATAAACTCATCTGTATCCTGGGGGAAAATAAAAACAAATGCTTTTGTATTTTCCAAGCCTAGTTCAAAAGGTAAGCCATATTAATTTTTTTCTTCAATCCATGCAATAAACTGAAGATGGATGAGTATTTCTGGAAAATTCTTGCTTACAGTAGCACAGAGATGGAATATACTATGTGTTTCCTGCATTAAACATGAAAAAGGACTGTAAGAAGTTCAATTGGCTGAGCACTTTGTTTTCCACTAGCTGCGCTAACTTCTTATAAATTACATCAGTCAGCCAAGGAATTCATACTGTGGGGGTTGTGGATTGCTGGTTGTTTTTGTTTTTAATGACTATTTGCTTAATTATTAATTACATCTTGCATTAGGCAATACAAGCCTTCCAAAAACATTCCTGTTCTCTGATTACATAGCACTGTTTCCTCACTGAGCAACCCAGTCTGATACAATAATGCTTTAATTAAGTTTCCCACCACTCTGTTACTAAATAAAAACTGCCTTTTTATGAAAAGAGGTATTTCCTTGCACTAAATGGCCTATTTTAAGGATGTGAAAAATGCAAGGAACACACTCAAAACTAGTGAAGATCAGGCATGAAATATGTGAGGTTGGGTAATTTTTTACTCATCCATCTTTCATTTTGTCTCCAAGGGACACACTTGTGTTCTTGCAAATCAGTGGTCCAAAAAGCTGGAGAAATGGCCTAGAGAAACTGGCATATGTATAGAGAGAAGGTATGCCAAGGCACTCCTTCAGTAGGAGACACTGAAGATGCCTGTTGTTGATAAGGTGCTGAAGCAGCAGATCCCTTTTAAGCTTCTGAGTTTTCCAGTCACAGTATTATCCACCCCTAATTAACTGATCCATGACTCCCACAGCTGCAGGCTCAAGGAAATCCATTCTAAGGGGTTTTACTGGCCCACACTTGACACTGAATGTGAATGGCAATACAGAAAAAATAGCTCCTAAAATTGTGACTAGTGTTATCAATAAAATGAATTTATAATATGGTTTCTATCTTCCCTGTAACTAGACAGTTGGAGAAATTCAGTGTTTCAGTGTAAGATTCTCAACAGTAAGGCTGACTTTCCTGCTGCATTCTAAAAACAAACAGATGGTCTTTAAACACCAGGAGACCCTCACCTCTCCACATGCACCTTCACAGAAAGCCCACATTTAAAGGCTAATAATTTAAGTTCTTATATTCTGAAATATTAGCTATGTCTTCTTCCTTCAGTATTTAGAATTCTCAGAACCTGTGGAGACTGTTCAGAGCAACCCCCACTGTTAAAAGAAGGGTTAGTTTAGTTAGTGCTGGGCACTCAGAGCCATTCCCATGTCTTGTGATTCTCTAAGGAAGGAGACCTCACAGCTTGTATGGACAACTTGTTCAGGTAAAAGAAATGGAACTCCCTTTTATTTCAATGCACTTTGCCATTACTTCAACACACTAGTGGTAAACATGAAGGGCAGTGAGGTGTTACAGCACAGACTGCAGCCTCTAGTGTTACATCAGTAGGTATTTTTAGAACTGTATCATGACACTAATGCCAGCACCTCTGCATTTAAAGCAAACTTCTCTTTTGTTTCTAAAATCTCTTAGCACACAAGCACTTTGCTCCAAAATCCCTGCTACACTGTTCATAACACTGACATCTTCTCAGACAAACTGTACTAACTAAAGAAAACAACTTTTAGAGAGTGTTTTTGGAGAAAGTCTAAATAATCTCAGCTTCTTTCTGACCACTCAACAACATCAGCAGCCACAGTACTGAACCCACTTCCACCAGAGGCATAGCTGTGGTTTTCCCTCCTTCTGGGAATGTTACATTGTAATCTGGACTCCAACAGCCTCTAGGGCCCAGAACTGCCTGCAGAGCTTCCACTCAGAAAAGAAACAGTGACCATGAAACAAGGCACAGAGCTTAGCAGACACTATGCAACCCTAGACCTTCAAGTGCTAATTCTACAGAACTTCATGTTCTCAGATACCACGAGCCATGTATGTACTAAATAAAACAAACTAAATAAAATCATTGACGTGCATCCTAATTGGATTAACTTAAACATTTTCAGCTGCAGTTAATATTTATGAAAAAGGAAAACATTACTTGATTAAAAAAACTTTTTCCTTATGATGGCCTCATTTTATATTAACTGATGTTAAGATGTGCAATTGTGACAGCAATATTATTCTATAGAAAAAATGTGAAGTTTTGCTTCATCAAGGTCTCCCTTCAGCTGGGTAATGGCATAAGGACAGTGATGTGAAATTGGCAGCTGCTGTGATGGCAAAGCCTCTTGTCAGGGCTGGAGCTTGGCTGAACACCTCAGTAAACTGATCAAACTTGTCACAGTTCAGAAAACTCATCTCTGAAAAGAGGGGAGAGCTTCTGGCTGCTCTTACTGATTGAAGGGGCTCAGGGGAGGTGTGAGTAGTGCCAGAACTTGTGTGAGGTGGTGTTGGGCTGTTTGCCTCAAGGCAAGGAGGGAAATCTCTTTCCAACAGCAGCAGGCTTGTATTAACACAACAGCCCTACCCATCCTCTGCATTATCAGTGCTCATTTGCTCCTAGATGTCCGAGCACTCCAAAATTTATTAGGGACAATACTGAAAAAATTGTTTCTTTCCACTGTTCTTCAGTTCAGGACTTCTGTGCAGAGTGGCCAGCACTGCAGGAGGTTTGAGGTGTTCACCTGTGATCATGAAAACACTGAAATCGAGTTCAACACAATAAATACAAGCCACCTTCTCTCTCACCTGTACTAGGTACTTGGGGTCCAAGTTTAAATACGGTGACAAAGGGCTCATCCCAGTTACTAAAAGGAAAAAAATATAGAACACTTTAAGACCAACTTCCGTAGCAACAAATCACATCCTGCAAAGCAAAAAGGGGCAGATCTCAGGTGTTACAGCAAGGAGAATTCCGCTGTGAAGTTGCCCGACTCCTTAGAAGGCGGCACGGGGCGGTAACTGCCCCTTTCCGGGAAGCGGCATGGGCGCCGCCGGGATCAGGAGAACACCACGGCCCTGCGACCAGCGCCCATCGCCACACGCAGCCCCGCCGAGGCCCAGCATCTCCGCGCCCACCCCCGGGAGTCCCCGGCGGCCGGGACCGCCTGCTCC